>CM029607.1:19946630-20246630 GCA_017311375.1 Mytilus coruscus
TGTGGATATGTTTGTCATTTGGTTGGTTTCTTGGGGGTGGTTTAATGCCATGCCAATGTCAGTTTTCTTCGACTTATAAGTCTTGAATGTCCCCTTGGTATCTTACGCATCATTTTTTTCTATGAGAAAAACAGAGAAAAGCGATTGTACAAATTAGAAGATTCCTTATTGTCGCCTAGTTGTTTTTTTTTTTTATATGCACCATGCATGAAAATTGGTTTATTGTTAATATTAAAGCAGTATGCAGTTCTATTGCTGTTACGTGTACTTTCAATTTAGATTTTGTACCATTGCGACCTTTATGAAATCCGGTCATATTTCCTTGATAAAATCTTTCCAATATCAATGTTTAATATGATTAATGGAATCAGCAATAAAGAAAACCTAATCAATCAATCTTAATTTCTTTTTACAAAAGGCATATGGTAAAAGATATTGACTAAAGATTTATTAAAACCTTTGATTTTGCAGATAGACGTATAATTATGATAAATTTGAGGAAAGAAAGAGCATAACAAAATAATCAAATCGAGGTTGCTTATTTACATATTTTGTATTTATTTGACGACATAGCTTTTGTGATAAAATCCATTTCAAACGTCATTTTAGTGATAAATGTTGGAAAAGTGAGATACATGACATATTGATATGAAGCGACCTTCTAAGAGCTAAATAGCCACTGTAACGATTTAATTTATAACATAGAAATCGAATAAAACAGTTAAACCTCGGGATAATGTTATCCTCAGTGGACTTTGAGTAAAATTGAGCTATGTTCACAATGATAACTGTTCACAATTTACCACATTATTATGCCTTCTCATATAAATGCTCTTTATTTCAATTTAGGTTGCTCTGATCTCCAATGTCAGCTTTATGTTGCTGAATTTACTAACTGTAGGAGATGGTATTCATTTGTAAAATAATGCTCAATTCATATAGAAAAGCATACAATCTCATTTTTGTCAAAACTGATGGATAGACGACTTTTTAAAAATAGTGGGATGAGTGAATTACCTTTTACCTATTTTGTCATGAATTTGTAGATTCATAAATATAAAAAATGATCCGACATGAATAATATTAGGACAGCTAAAAGCATGATAAGGGCGTAAATGGGGTTTTACAGAAGAGAGGATAATGGGCATAAAATATAACGAATAGAGAAAAATGGACCACAAATAATAAGAATAGAGAATAATGAGGTGCTAAAATATGAGGATTAGAGAATGGGCAAAAATTATAAAGAATAGAGAAAAATCGCCAAAAAAATTAAGAATACAGAAATGAAGGATACCCTATTCAGACCCTCAACTATTCACAATTGAGCAAAGAACAACGATGAAAAGCCGTGTTTCTATCAATGTGCAATAATTATTTGCTTTGATGTTTCTATAACTTGAAAAGTTCGCTAAAAAGAGTTCACTAATAGTGAAGTGACTTGGTATTTTGAGCTGGTAATTTGTCCTCACAGAATATACATACAATAGATTGTCTTTTGTTTAAACCAGCGGATCTTACCATGTCGATTCACGTAGGTTTGTTCCCTTGACATTACAGGTAATTAATTTTATCCTCCCTAAACTTTAACAAGAATACAGATAATAAATGTTATTTTCCATATTTACATTTGAGAGTATGTTTTCAAACAACAGAAAATCACAACTCTCTCAAACCAGTATTTTTTTCTGTGTTACGTTTAGTTGATAACAAACGTCTGTAATTAACCGATTCCGTAACTGACGCAGCGTAGCCTTGAACAAATGGGAGATTGCATTACCAAAAGGGAAATAATGTTTACTTAATTAGGCAAATTACATTAATATCGAAATCTTGTAATGTCGTTTAACACTTTTTATGCTTGTTGGCTTGACATGTTCATGTTTTATCGACCGACCTAAACGGTACGCATTAATTTAAATCAACTGAATAAATGTTTTTCGATGCCTATTTGATTTATCCATTGATAAAGAATAGTTAGAATAATTATCCTATTTTTCTACATCGGCGTTTGTACGTCTTATTGCTGTTTGCTGTAAGATATTCAATAACTTCCAGTAACTTATCTGTCTTTATCTTTATTCGGGGAATATAAAATCTGACATACGGTTTGAATATGTGTATTTGTGATTAGCTTGGGTGAACCTTTAGATACATGCATACCTTATATTATTTCTACAGGTATCGTTATCTTAAATGTTATGTCATGCATATATTTTTCATTATTTATACAAATTCCATTTCATTGTGGATGATCTTTCAAACATTGACCGCTGAAGTAAAATGTCACTAAGTTTTTTGTAGTGTTAACAAATAAAAGTTATCACGCCTACGAGTTCTTATGAAGAGGTTTGCCATTTTAATTATAAAAATTAAAAATAGTTATTGTTAAAGTTTAAGCAGGCCGTGTTGATTTGAGTTCATAGACCAAACAACTCTGTTTATGTTGTAAACGTAACATAATGTATTCACAATTGGACCTTTTTGTCGTTCAGAAAGGTATTTGAAAAGAAATGCTGCAAAATTCCCTGGACTCCAAGTACAATTAAGAGGCAACATTAGTTGTAGCTGTGCTCAAATCTCGTAAATTAATTTTGAATATGGAAATTAAATGAAAAAGTAAAATAACAAAATTACCGAGCTCCATGGAAATTCAAAACGGAAAGTCCCCTATCAATCGGCAAAATTAAAAGCTCAAACACATCAAACGAATGGAAAACAAATGTCATATTTCTGACTTGGTACAGGCAATTCCATATGAAGAAAATGGTAAATCAAACCTGGTTCTATAGCAGACTAAACCTCTCACTTGTATGACAGTCATATAGAATTTCATTATATTGACAACAATGTGTGAGAAAAACCAACAGACATAATAGGTAAAAATGTCAAAAATTGGGATACAGAAGTCAACGTTGTGTTATAGTCTTACTCACTATAAAAAGAAACAACTATTTCAATAGAGAAAACCAAAATGGCATATAAACACTCTATAGAAAATGTACATGAAATGAACAAACATCAGGGAAAATGGCATGGCAACTAAAAAGGGGCCTCTACATGGAAAGCGTCTTTGGCTATGCATGTACATCCTTCACAAAAAAAAAACGATACCAACTAGGGAATATGACACATTGAGAAATTTTCCAGATCAGAAGACTTACTTGTTATATTAAGATCAAAGACCGCAACAACACGTATCCTATTTTTGAGACACTTAAACGATGTAATATTTACAAGGAATAACCAGTCTCTATCTTTGAACTTGACTTTTAACCTTTTCATTTCAATTCGATATTTTAGATTCATTTGAGATTTTTTCAACGATAATATGTAATTTTATCCTTTGATTTATGGTAAAACTATGCTAAATAAATATTTTTCTCTACATTTGCAGACAAATTACTCTTTTTCTGTCTGCTGGAAATGATGATTATTACATAATGTGTCTATCTTATGCTCTTTAACAGAATGGACTAAAGATTGTTTAATATTTATGGTAAACCCATGTCAATGTAATCAATTTGAGAATTTATTTGTTGTAATATAATGACGATTTGCAATAACTGCATATTGATTGTATGTATTTAATGGTATATAGACGAATAACTCTCGGTTAATAATTACTTCATTAAGGCAAGGATGAACTGAGTTCGATATTTTCTTTTTTAAAACTCGCCAACCTTAGTAATGAGAGAAGAAATTCATGACATATTGATCTGACATAAGAACAAATATGAGTCTTAAAGTTTGATCATCCGTTATTGCATAATTAATACTTAAGTTTTGGATCAATTAATAATAAAATATGATATCAACGGGTTAATGAAAAATGTTTAGTTGATGATGTAGTTGAATGTAAGACATACCATCTTCAAAAGGGCAAGACAAACATACAAACAACAGTCCACACAAACTCTACACCGAAAAGTACCGATTGAATAAACAGGAACCAAACAAAACAAAAACGAGAATAAACTAACATGCTACAAAGGATCAGTAATTACTGCTTTCACAAGATTGTTCTGACCTACTTTTGTTATAATTTGAACATTACATTTTGGGTGTAAAGCACAATTGATTGTGTCCGTCAAATGTATATAGGTGTTTAAATCAAATTGCACTTCGATTACCTGTTTGCTCCTTCGAACTTTCGAAATAGTTGAATAGTTTGATGAAACTGTTAAATTGATATAAAAAAAAAAACAAAACAAAACAATCAAGATACGGCAAAGAAAAATGATTCAATCTAAAAGAAGTAACAAAACGTACTTTTTGCCCATTATTCTCTATTCTGTAAACTCCCATCCACACCCTTATAAATGATTCATAAGGGAAGTTGGCATACATCACACCCAACAAATTAAGTAAAATGAACCAACTAGACATCAAATCCCACACACGCTAATGAAATCTGGTCAACATTATAATATTTCTTTATCTGTTTATATGTTTTGTCAAGATTTAAAGTACAGTAAAAAGTTAACATGCAACGGTTCGCGGAATCATGCTATTTTCTTCAATTACAACGGGAATAGCTTCCGCTGAATTTAAAATTCCTTCTTTATAATTTACTTTTTCATCCGGATTGGTTATTAAAACAGCTCTGTTGTACGGAAGGTTTGTAAAATTACGATACCACCTGGTAATTTCCCGCGGTAAATCAGCTACAAGATAAGGTCTTTATCCTGTCAAAGAATATCTTTTAATAATTATGTGGTAAAACTCATATTTCAGAAATTTAAAAAAAAAATGGCATGGACAATTTCAATAATTATGTTGTCGATATAACAATTCAAATTGCAATAACAGAATGGGTGTTTCTCCGCTAACCATAAACATATAATTTGTTAATTGCTGTCGTAATCTCTTAATGAGGTTCCCATATATGGAAGGAAAAATATACAAATATCGAACCCCAAAACGTAGGTTTGAATTATCATGTTTTTGTAATGTTCCTTCAACTTTAATCGTATCTGTCTTCCGGGAAAAGAGATTAAAAAAGAATTTAACAACAGCGTTTCATTGGAAAATTATAACAGTACGAAGATGCAAATTGGATAATCAAAATTTGAACTGAAATCATGTTTTAACGCCACTTTTAAGCGCCACATTTGGGCTATTTCGTGGCGGTCAGTTTGTATAGGTGGAGGAAGCCGGAGTGCCCGAAGAAAACCACCGTCCTTCGATAGGAAAACTGACAACCCTAGTCAATTAAGAATGGAGTCGAGTGCACCCGCACGAGCGGAGTTCGAACTCACAACCTCAGTGTTGACTGGCTAGTGATTACAGTAGTAGAACTTCTTAGACCACATGGCCACCGAGGCCCCTCATAAGCCGAAGGAAAACAGATACATGCTATACAAAGGCAATAGAAATAGAGAGAAAAAAACAGCTAACGGAAAACACCAATTACATCTAAAGCCTGAGACAAATCAAGACCAACAAACAAGAGGATGAAAACGTTTGGTCAACAATTATCTAAACAACCAAATTGAAACGTCAGTTTTTCAAGCTATCGATGCAAATTTGTGGGTTTGCTTTTAATATGAATATACACGTTCTATCAAACACGAAACACCAACAAACACTCATTTAAAATATTTTCTTTTCATAAACTAAGAAAATTTAATACATCAACGTAAGACAATAAGAATCATACAGAAGTCCTCATGTGCTTGGGTTAACGCAATCAACAGGGTGTTAATATATATCTTTTGTTTTTGTTTTTATCTGATGTTATATCGTTTGTTGTTTTTTTTTTTTTTTTTTTTTGTACACAGAAACACGTACGTATACAAAACAATCATATCATGAAGTTTATGTCAAAAAAACAGATACGTACTATAGAAGAAGAATGAAATAAAAATACACTGAGGGACATGATTCGGTTTATCAGAAATAAATGACATTATCTACAGATTCTTGAAAGTACTAAACTAACCTACACCCAAACCTAAACAAGAGCTGACGAGATAACTGGATGGGGTAGGAGTAACAATAAAGGGTGGTATTGTAAAAATATTCTTTATATGGCACTATCCCATATTTGTCTCGATTAGCTGCAGAACAGATTCACGTAGCAACTAGTAAAAGCACTTTACACTATAAAAGGGTTTTACAGATGATAAAATAATGCAATAAAATCATTTGTATAAAAGCATGATCCATGTAACTGAATGTAAACTGAAGATTTTAACTGCTTATATGGAACTTCTGATTTAATATACTCTCATATACTTGCTAAATCTTCACTGCTGCTATTCCATTTCTCATAATAAGTTAACCCAAACTTACACTAGATGAATTACAAATATTTAAACATAAATCAGCTCATCAGTTAACCGTCTTATCAACGACAAAAAAAAAAAAAACAAAAACAAAACAAAACAATACATGCCTTTTCTCTCAATCACAGAAAGGAGGAACTGTGAAAAGAAATACTTTGACAACGAAATTTTTGAGTCCGAAGCGTTTTTTTTTATATTTTCATTCATTCCGCTCAAACCTAAACGTCTGAAATTCAGGTATGTATGACTACATAGAAACGTTTTATGACCAAAAGAGGCATGAAATAATAGCCAAATTCATCTAAGGTCAACTTCGACCGAGGGATTTGAATCCTTGGTTTTCTTATGATTTCTTAATTTATGAACGGGGAATTTTTTTAAAATATGTTATTGATCATCTCAGTACCAAGCATTGACTACTGAGATGATGAAACCATTGGGAACTTACAGCCCACCAGAAGGGTATCGATAGATTGCAGATATTTTACAACATTCAAAAGGTTTTTATCACTTATAGATATAGAAGATGTGGTATGAGTGCCAATAAGACAACCCTACATCCAAGTCACAATTTGTAAAAGTAAACCATTATAGGTCAAACTACGGTCATCAACACGAAGCCTTGGCTCACACCGAACAGAAGGCTATAAGGGGCCCCAAAATAAGTAGTGTAAAACCATTCAAACGGGAAAACCAACGGTCTAATCTATATACAAAACGAGAACACTTATGAACCACATCAACAAACGACAACTACTGAACATCAGATTCCTGACTTAGGACAGGTGCAAACATATGCAGCGGGTTAATACGTTTTAATTGGTACCTACCTTCATCCTTATCTGGAACAATAGTGTAACATTACAACATAGAAAGACACACTACATAATATCAATTGAAATTGCTTAAATCAATCAAAAGACATATTAACACAAGTGAACATACACTGAACGAATAAATTTGATCTGTGATACAATGCAAATACAAAATCAATAAAATAAGGGGTGAATAAATAAAGGCAACAGTAGTATACCCCTGTGAGATATTAAACAATTAAAAAAAACAATAACCTTGAACAAAAAGCCGCCAAATATAATAATATACACAGGTAAATAAAATAATTTTGTTGTAAGGTAGACAGTTTAAATGGAGAACGGAAATGTATTTACAAAATAAATAATTGTGTTGTTTATAGTACGAAAAAGTAAAAATTTATAGTCAGATCAAACACTATGATACAGTTTATTCTAAATCATGTCCCATAAGACACTGTATCATGTGTATATGGTTGTTAAATAAAGGCTTACAATTTCGTCAAATAAATTCCCTTAAGGTCCCCATTCATTCCCTATGATTTTTAAATTGACCGATGTACTATTACAGTCTTATTAAATTAAATAAAGTTTAGATACTTAATTCGTCAAGCTACTATTACTACTCAGCTGTTTGAGCCTTGCTCCGATTATTTGCACAAAAATGCAATAAATTAATCGCTGTCTGAAATGTTGTTGCCAGACATGTATATTTATATAAATCGTTAGAGTGTTTCTTTGAAGGCATATTAAACTTAATTCATACTATTTACGCAAATTTAAAACTTCAAAGCGGCATTTATCTTTACGCAATTTCCTTTTATTGAATTGAAACAAAAGATTAAAATGTGCTTATTTGATTTATAAATCTACTTTTCCAATTATGAAACAAAATTGAAACATGTGTTATTGCATTGTAATGTTATTTCAAACTAAAATAAAGAACTAATTCATAGTTTTATCAGAAAAAATTATTATTGAATACATACTTTGTATATCATAAGAATACAGAGTCAAACCAACGCCTTGAAATAATCGGTATTGTAATTAAAATTTAAATAATATCTATTTGTGTATTATATACATTAATGAGGGCGTTCGCCAGATTGGATGTATTAATCATGCACCATTTTTCACTGTTATTGCTAAACGATAGTTTTTAATAATCTAAGAGGGGAGTCTTGTAGTAATTTAAACCTATTTCACGGAAAAGAAAGATGAATGAATAATATTTCCTTACATTTAACGGCATTATCTTACGCAGCTATAAAAGTCACAATAAGTGTCGATAACTCTGTCGGTACAGATTGGCGAGTAAAGGGACGATAATTTCGTACATTTAATCACGTAGACTTTATCTCTACACAAGGTCAAATTTGTCAAATAAAATTACAGAAAAAGAAAATTCCAAATCATTTGCATTGAGTTTAGGCTTAACCTCTTTTTTTTTTTTTATCAAATTACAAATTTTACAAACAGAAAATTAAAAATAATCGATGCATTTTACAATTGGTATATAATTTGTACAAAAAAATAACTATGTAAAACACTTAGAAGCTGAAAATATATATATTTAATTTTTTTCGTTATTATTGTTCTGATATTTTATCCAGTGTTGTGATAGAAATTGATATATGGAAGACTTTCCCGGGGATATGTCGTATATTACTTTGAAACTTTGAAAATAACTTTCTACACGGGATGATTATAACAAGTATTGACAATTTGGTTTGGCATACGTTTCCTCTGTACTACCTGAATAACTGTGTAATTTAGACTTTATTAACCTGTCTGTAATTTGGCAGGCTTACCTGTTGTTTTATCTTTCTCCGAGACATACATACACATGTAAAAATACGTCTGTGCCTTTCTATATTTTAATGCAGATGATATAATATGTATGAACTGTAACAAATATTATTGTTTTGCATCGAAAAAATAATCATGGACAAAACATGCAACCTTCAGAAATATGCCAAATAAATAATGAGAAAGGCGAATTTATCTGCAGTATGAACATGACAAATGACACAGCGGCCATTTTGAAAAATCCCGACATCGTCGAAAAATTCATGGTTTTAAATCGATTAGGAACGTAATTTGCGAATCAATTACACTGTTAAAAATAGGATGCAGCGCTAGACGTATGTTTCAGATATTACAATATAGCTGCAAAAGTTATGCTCATCAACTTTATACTTGTTTGGCTTTCTAACTATTTTGATCTGAGCGTCACTGATGAGTCTTATGTAGACTAAACTCGCGTCTGGCGTATCAAATTATAAGCCTGGTACCTTTGATAACTAAATACACTTGTTTAAGAATTTATGAAATTGATGTATAAGAAGCCTAGGTTTGTTAGTTTTACAATACATTCAACCGACAGAGGAGAAGAAGGAGAGCAATATTTACAACTGATCAGGGAAATTATTTCATTTAACTTTAAACTGTCAGGGTCAACATTTTAACAAAGATTTATCTTTGAAGACAATGCAAATAGGTGCAAAAGTAAAAAAAATGGGTCGGATTAACGGAAAATATAACATTTATTGAAAGGCCTATGCAATTTCTATGAGACAAATTTACTAAACATGGGGGATTGCTACATCATCGAAGTCACGTGATGTCTTACTTAGTTGGATATGTGGTTTAAATATTTAGCAAATATATATGTATTTTTACTGTGATTTTTTTTGTTGTTTCTTTTGTTTTT
The DNA here is from genome assembly GCA_017311375.1 of Mytilus coruscus. Classification (NCBI taxonomy): domain Eukaryota; kingdom Metazoa; phylum Mollusca; class Bivalvia; order Mytilida; family Mytilidae; genus Mytilus; species Mytilus coruscus. The sequence continues at coordinate 19,956,446 of CM029607.1, forward strand.
CCTATGATAAAATGTTGGAAGTCGATAAATCAAAGCACGAAATTTTAACCCCACCAAATTGCACATGCAGGTTCCAAATCAAGAACCGCATCAGTGCCATGTAAGCAGGAGGTTCGACTAGCCATAAAACCAGGTTCAACCCACAATTTTTCCTTAAAATGTCCTGTACCAAATCAGGAATATGGCAGTTGTTATCAAATAGTCCATTTCTATGTATGTTGGCGTTTGTTTTTGTTGCAGTTCAGCGTTTCTGTTGTTCCGTTGTTTTCCTCCTTTAGTTGATGTTTTCCCTCGGTTTAAGTTTATATCCCGGATTTGTTTTTCGCTTAATCGATTCATGACTATTGAACAGCGGTATACTACTGTTGCCTTTATTTAGATTCGAGGCGATATAAAACTTATATATATATATACAAGTCTAAATTGAAAACAACGTTCAAACCTCTGATTGCGTTGGATAAAAATCGCAATTTTTATACGTGTGCATGCAAAACAAATTTCTTGGTAGAGGGGTCTAAATACAGCACAAAGAACATTTTCCAAAAATGGTTATATATATAATTTCATCGAGTCATGACTATTAATGAAGATTGGATTATGACCTCCAGCTTTATTTTATGTTTAAGTCATTGAGTTGCTATCTGTTTGACGTATAATTAAAATCACCTTTTATTCCTTCTCAAATATATAACAATTAACGTCCTGTCTCATCGGCTAGAGGCAAATTAAAGTTGTGGTTTTTTTTAATAAACAAGCATCGTTTTTATTTCTAGCATTTATTAGCACAGTCTAAAATATTCCATAATTTTGTATTGAAGGTTTGTACCTGTGCTTCGGTGTTTACAAGAATAAATTGTTTATATGGATTGCAGATTCTTAGATTATACAATAAAATAATCGCCCTCAAAGTATGTTTGCAACTTCCACATGCCACGTTAAAAGCAGTGGCTCTTATATTAAGGATCTGTTGTATGCTATGCTCTAAGACATTTTAAAAAGCGTTCCAATCTTTTTGTCACGGACGTACCAAAAATACTATTTCAGGAACACGTCAATTAGGTTTCATTCTTGTCCACAAATGTACTCTCAGAAGTACAAATAACTCGAAACGAAATATTTTATTGTACATGTTGTATATATATACCTTGTCGGTAGATTGTCGCCAAAATGCATATCTTAAACCAATTTTTCAAATGATTGAGTATATTATTTAAATATTCTTTCGACTTTTGTTTAGGTTATTGTTGTCAGCTATGTGACCTTAAAATGATTTTTTAATTTTTTTTTCAATTTACCATGAGTATGTTTTACTCTTATATGAAAACATTATTGTGAGCGTGTACAAATGAAGCACTGGTTCCCTGACGTATTTATTTTAATTACATGAAGATTAATTAGATATAGCAGTAATTTATCTATACCCTAATCGTCCTTGAAAATTGATAACTAAACTATGATTGGCATATCTGACGGTTTAAGCATTTTATATCCCACAAGTTTGGAAATTAATAGAATAAAATAAACAACGTAAATTTATTACTTAATATTTTACTGGCTCGTGAGTGTATATTTTATGAGACAACGATTACCCCCAGCAGACTAAGATATAAATCTCTGGTTTGGCGAATTACTTTGAGCGATATTATATAGCATAATGTTGATAATTGAAGAACTTAATTTCATAATGAACAATCTTTTAGTTCGTTTAAATACTTTTAATCATTCTCAAAATCTTCATACAGTTTCATTATTACTTATCAAAATTTAAATGTCATCCAGATATGTGCGTTATCATCCAAATGAAACACTGAAAAATCCTCAAAGTAAAAATAGCAGACCCACTTTGATCAAACAAAAAACAGGAAACACAAAGAAAAAACTGAACTATATTAATTATTTCCGAGTTAAGCATGTTTTGTTGGTTTTTTTATGAACTTTCACAACATAGCCTTTCTTATACGTATATTAAGGATGTTTGCTACTCTGTTTCAAAAAACAAGCTTTTTAAAAGACTGTTATATATTGATATTATAAAAATAACGGAACTGAAAAAGAAAAAAAAATGATGGGTCCCTGTGCTTGTTTTTGAGATATAAGCCTTTTAAAAATTGGCGGGAAATAATTCTCTCTTGATTTTTTATACAGTTAACATTGGCAGCTTTTTTCTTTCAAAAACTATGAAAAAATTCAAGGATTTTAAAATTTTCAAATATGGCTTTTGAAACTATATGTAATAAAATTCTGAAAAGAAAAGTAGGGCTTAGTGGGCAAAAATGTTAATGGCAATACATGGATAAAACCAGAGGATTCCGAATATCTGACAAAAAATCAAAAACAAGAGGAGCAAACATCCTTAAAATGTTATCAGAAATACACTATTCAAATGAAATGTTTTGAGTCACTTAATAATTCATTCAACAGTATTCCTGAAAAATGTAAGTGCCCTTCTTTATTTTATCTTGATTTATGTAAACAAACGCAAGTAATAGGACAAAAATTACTAAACTCTATATTTTGTTGATATTATAACACTTAATTTCGTTCAGCTTATTCAATTGATGTTTCGGTCTAGTATTGTACAGAAGTTCTGATCTTTTGCTTGAAGTTTTATCTTAAGCCATATTTATCCCAATCTTTGTCGGTTGAAAGTAGTGTTCTCGATACATCAAAGTGTATAATTTGCTTGAAAATGTCACTTTTAAAGGTGAAAACATAACATACCATTCAGTAGGATATCCGTTATGCATTTGTACGTATAAAAAATATTTTTAAAAAGGTTCTTGGCAGATTAACACTCATGGTTCTGATATATGCATTCTGTACATTTTTTGTTAGCATCGCCGGATTAAGGCTACAACGATACCCCAGAAATGATAAACTCCGTCTGAATTTAAAAGGTTCTTGGCAGATGAACACTCATGGTTCCGATATATGCAGATATACAAATGAACATTCTGCTCGTAATTTTTTGTTAGCATCGCCGGAATTAGGCTACAACGTTACCCTAAAAATGATATACTTCGTCTGAATTTTGTATAGGGGTTGTATCAGTACATTCTGATAATTTATGTCAGATTGAGTTTCGTTTTTTCAACCAAAATTGCTCTATTCAAGGATTCTCTTATACATTTGAGAACAGTAAGGAGAACTATATTCATAATGTTAAATCTGTACTGCAGTATGCCTAATGATTCATATAGCAACACATTTGCGTTGATAGATATAGGAAGATGTGGTGTGAGTGCCAATGAGACAACTCTCCATCCAAATAACAATTTATAAAAGTAAACCATTATAGGTCAATGTACGGCCTTCAACACGGAGCCTTGGCTCACACCGAACAACAAGCTATAAAGGGCCCCAAAAGTACTAGTGTAAAACCATTCAAACGGTAAAACCAACGGTCTAGTATATATAAAAACGAGAAACGAGAAACACGTATAAATTACATAAACAAACGACAACTACTGTACATCAGATTCCTGACTTAGGACAGGTGCAAACATTTGCAGCGGATTCAACGTTTTAATGGTACCAAACCTTCTCCCTTTTCTATGTTTATGGACATTTGCATTTCAAGACAAAATATTGACAAACGTTATGTGCATTTAGAGGTGAGGGGGAAGGAGGGGGGGTGATATTTTTGTAAATACTAAACACTCCCCCAAAATTGTTGTAGTTAGTGGAATAATAGTATAGTTAACAGGCAAACAATGGCTGTAACAAATATGTTTTACAAAAATTAGCATTTATGATGCAAACTCGTAACCTGTTGTGCTCCGAAGGTAGCAGAGACAAATTATTAGATTTCTTTTTACATGTGACATGAAAACTATCGAAGTGGTTATTCTAATGAAAAATATAAACACACAAATATCAATACTTTAGGACTTATTTATTAATTTACCATTTTGACAGTTCAATGAATTCGTTTTTGGTTGTATTGATTCGATTGATTAGTGTTAAACGTCCCTTTCAGCACTATTGTGCTATTTTTCTGAAATGGGGTCAGTTTTTGTTGTTGGAGGAAGCCAGACTACCTTGAGAGAACCGTCGACCTTCGGGATGAAAACTGACAATCCTAGTCAATAAAGATTGGAGTCGAGCGTCACCTACCACGTGCGGGATTCGAACTCACAATATCATTGTTGAAAGGCTATTTATACAGTAGTTTGACTACTTAAGACCATTCGGCCACCGTGTGTGTATGCCACTAAAATGCTTTATATTTTTTAGGATTTTGTAACATTGTCCAGAGAGTAAAAAGGTGACGAAAGTTTTTACAGAAACGCGTGTTGTGGCACCAACTCATATCATTTGTTTTTGCTGTATCTCTTCTATTTTTCATTATTATTTCTTTTTCTTGCGCCTATAACAATGGTAAAGAAATTGACATTCACATTCCCATAAAAGAGTAAAATATATTTTAATATAGCCAGCAAATCCCAAACTTTTTATACCAATACCAATTCAATATCTTTAAATAGCATTAGATCATCTGCAAACAGACGAAAATTGGCGGAAAACAGATTGTATGACATGGACATCTTAAGAAGTTAGATAAAAAAATTATATATAAATATATTGATATGAATAAATTCGTTTAATTGATTCGTTAAGCTGATTCACCTTAAATATTAAGATATTACCTTAAGAGAGTCTTAAAATGCTATGCGTTTTCAACCTTAGTAAATTCAATACCATGCAAATTGTTTTGTCTATTTTCCTAAATATGGTTATGTTATTAAAATGAATAAGACACTTATTGAAAACAATTACATGATAGGATGATGCTTCTTAAATACAGTTACATAAAACATATAAAATGCACCCTTAAACAAATAAGGAAGGGCCGATGTGCTTCCTCAATTTATATTTTACTGCCAATGCATCAACGTCTATATACTTGCTACAAATAATTATTCTCCTGTGTACATCTTAAAATCACAACAAAGAGCTATTGTTTCATGCGGAGGGAACAATCTAATAAACCAATAATGTTTATATCACGTTTAGGTAGACAAAGGGGAAGCTGATAATCCACATTATGAGCAGTTGACACCACTGTTAATGCTTTATTGATTATACTGTTCTGGTTTTTCTTTATGACCTAAATTGATTTCGTATAGCTTGTTGTAGATAAACATATAGGGACTGGCGTAAATATGAACATATAATTTTACTCAAAATCATCTGCTTATCCAACATGATTTTGTTTAAATTGAAACCAATAAGGGTTGAAATAAATGATTGAAAATTGAACAAAAGTTGATAAAACAAGAATGTGTCCATAGTACACGGATGCCCCACTCGCACTATCATTTTCTATGATCAGTGGACCGTGAAATTGGGGTCAAAACTCTAATTTGGCATTAAATAAGAAAGACCATATCATAGGGAACATGTGTATTAAGTTTCAAGTTGATTGGACTTCAACTTCATCAAAAACTACCTTGACCAAAAACTTTAACCTGACAGACCAAAAACTTTAACCTGAAGCGGGACAGACGGACGGATGAACGGACGGACGAACGAACGAACGGACGCACAAACCGAAAAACATAATGCCCATAAATGGGGCATAAAAAATAAATAAGTAAAAAGGTTATCGACTTACCCTTCTTGGGCACCTGAGATCACCCCAAGTTTTTGGTTGGGTTCTTGTTGTTCAGTCTTTAGTTTTATATGTTGTGTTATTTGTGAACCGTTGTTTGCTTTTTCGTCGATTTTCGTTGGTTTTTTTTTTTCGCCATGGCATTGTCAGTTTGTTTTTGACTAATGACTTTGAATATTCCTTTATTCCTTTTGTATCTCTTGCCTCTCTCTCATTTAATAATTACCAAATAAAGTATCGTCACACTACCCTCTTTGTAGAATGATGTTACATAAGAAGGCTTCAGATCGTTTGTACAAAAATTACCCGATAAAGTGTGTACATAAATATATGCGTCGTGCACGCTAACATTCATGTAAGGCCAAACATAAAATTGAAAATAGTTAATGTTGCATACCTACGCACCTAAAAAAAAGCAGCCTACCCGAAAACTGTATGATACAAATCGTTTCAATTTTTATTTTTGAAGATTTTTTCCTGCTCTGGCGACGTCTTCTTGTTTTCAACATGCAACTTATGTTGTTGACCCCAAAAAAATCACTACCTACACCCCCAACCCTACAAGGCATGAGTAGGCAATATTAACGTTTACCTGTTGTTCAGTGGTTGTCGTTTGTTTCTGTGGTTCAAAAGTGTTTCTCATTTCTCATTTTTTTTATACTGAATAGACCGTTGGTTTTCCTGTTTGAATTGTTTTACACTAGTCATTTTGGGGCCCTTTATAGCTTGCTGTTCGTTGTGAGCCAAGGATCCGTGTGAGGGCCGTACTTTAACCTGTAATTGTTTACTTTTTACACATTGTGACTTGGATGGAGAGTTGTCTCATTGGCACTCATACCACATCTTCTTACTTATATATGAGTAGGCAATATAAACGTTTAGTTTGAAAGCGATTGTAATGTTGAAACAGTTAAAACTTGTCTGTATTACATGCATAATTTACACAAACAAATATTGCATAAAGTTCAGAAATACCTGCTTAACTGATTCAAGTTTTTCAATGCTCTTCAACTTTGAATTTGATTTGGTTTTTCCAACTATCTTTATCCCTGCGCTACTAACGAGTCATGTGTAGACTGAATGCGCGTTTGGAGTTCCAAATGTTAGCCTGGTAAATATGACATATACTATAAGTTTTTGTCCTGCAGTACATATAAGTATGTAGTTGTTACACGTATACTCATGCAGTTGTAGCATTTTAGTTGCTTCGCTCTTATGATATTTTCCCTCAATTCACCCATTATTCTGATCTCAAACATTACCTACAATTGTAATCAACCTTTAAATAGATTTTTGAATAAATTGTTTTTATGTCATTGGTGCTTAAATCTTGTTTGTTTATAATCTTAAAAATCAAATTTGAATTGAACGCCTGCTAAAGATTTGTTGTATCACAGTTTTGTAACAACAAGCATGATCAAAATGATAAATTGAAGGAAAAAAATACATATATGATTGTTTTTTTCTGTGTTAAATTATCGATTAAATAATAAGGAGAAAATAGTCAAGTCTAAAACTGAGAAGGATTGACAATTCATTGGAAAACTGAAGCGAAGCCCCAAGTCCTCTGATAGGGCGATGAAACTTAATTAGATTTTTTATTTAAAACCCCGTGTCTGTCCGACCTGTTTGTTAACAAATGGTAAATCTCTAACTTTTGAATTAAGAAATTAAATTGAGTCGATTTGAATTTTAATTATTCTCATCAGGTGTAAATTACTTTATAATTATTTTATGTAATATTCAGGACATTGACAGACATGCCATAATTTAGTTTGGCTTGATATCTAAAAATCAAAGAGAGTTTATGAATCTCTGTGGAATAATCATCTTCAGAGTTTGTTAAGTACACCTAGTTTAGGCGGTATCGGCAGATATTATCAAATCAGCTTATTGAAAATTGAAACCAAGATTTATAGATAGTAAGCTGAGTGTTCTGTTGTGTCATTATGACCTAGAAATGTAAGGATAATGTAAAGAAAATATCAAAAACAAATAAGTACATAACATGCAGTTAAACCAGCAACGAAACTTAGTAATTCTTTGATGCAAAATGCCTCTTGAAGATAATATGATATTAAACATCCAGTAAACAACTAATTGAAAGCAGAATAATAAAACGTTTAAAGAGCAAAGAAAAATTTTAAAAAGTCAAGAGCCTGTAATTCACTGATTGTCGAATGTTGCTGTATATCCTATTTGTTATTCGTTTATTGTTTTTAATTCATAATCAGGCCGTTTGTTTTCCCATTTAAATCTTTTTACATTTGTCATTTTATACCTTGCTCTGCGTTATGTGTTTTGCGCATTGTTGATGGCCGTACGGGACCTTTAGTTCTACAGGGATTCGGATGAACGGCGTTGCTCCGGAAGGTTAATCTGTTTTTGGTTCACTAGTATCGCTTTTGTTTTTAAAGTTAACTGGATAGCAGTACGTTACAACTGTGAAATACATTGAAAATAAATCACAATACAAAGGCCAAATTGTTTTAAGGTTTGTTTTGTTTTTTCTGAGGAAAATACATCAATATGTGATTTTAGAAATTTATTTATCTTCCAGTGAGAACATTAGGGGATAAACCTGTGTCAAGTGAAATAAAGATACGAATGGTGCTTTAATAGTCAATTTCCGACGCACCAAATAAATAAAGTGCATTGATTTTTTGCTAAAGTTTCAAGCATTCCACGACATGTAAATTTGTTTTGGATAATCTTTTATTTTCTGAGAAGCTAGGAAAAAAGTAAAATCACAAAAATACTGAACTCCCAGGAAAATTCAAAAGGAAAGTCCCTAATCAAATGGCAAAATCAAAAGCTCAAACACATCAAACGAATGGATAACAACGGTCATATCCCTAACTTGGTACAGGCATTTTCGTATGTAGAAAATGGTGGATTGAACCTGGTTTTATAGCTAGCTAAACCTCTCACTTGTATGACAGTCGCATTTATGAAGCTCAGTAGTTTTGTGAATATTTTTCTTCAAAATGGTTGATTTAAAAGTTATAGTGTTATCTTCAATCCCTAAATAATGAGATAAACATGATAAATGTGGGAAAAGAAGAAATGTGATATTGCAGTTAGTAGATCACTACCAAACTCTCATTTTGCAAATGGATAACAGAATTGCTCGAAAATGATGGACATATATCTTTTGTTTTTTTCTAAAAACCACCAGTCTGTTAAAATCAATACTAATCAACAACAAAAAAGTTACAATGCAATGTATTTTCCATACATTAGAAATTAGAAACCCGGTTCCAAGATTAACAATTACCCAGTTGGTCTAATATTTATAGAGTGATGTTTTGTTTTTTTATTTTTGTTTTTGTTTTTGTTTTTTTATCTATTTATCAGAACCATTGATATAATGCAAAAACGCGACATTTTCTATTTGCAAATTTAATAATTTTATTAATCCTTTTTTCTGTGTTGACTTGAGTTATCATTGATATGTTCATAATAATAAATTAACTGTTAACAAAACTTTGAATTTTTGAAATACTAAGGCTTTTCTACTTCAGGAATAGATTACTTTAGCTGTATTTGACAAAACTTTTTGACGTCTTTTGTAGACGAAACGCGCGTCTGGCGTAAGTGTAAAATTTTAGTCCTGTTATCTATGATGAGTTTATTTACAACCACTGGGTCGATGCCACTGCTGGTGGAGATTTATTTCCCGAGGGTATCATCAGCCCAGTAGTCAGCACATCTGTGTTGACTTGAGTTATCATTGATATGTTCATAATAATAAATTAACTGTTAACAAAACTTTGAATTTTTGAAATACTAAGGCTTTTCTACTTCAGGAAAAGATTACCTTAGCTGTATTTGGCAAAACTTTTAGGAATTTTGTTTCTCAATGCTCTTCAACTTCGTAATTTATTTGGCCTTTTAAACGTTTTTTTGATTCGAGCGTCACTGATGAGTCTTTTGTAGACGAAACGCGCGTCTGGCGTAAGTGTAAAATTTTAGTCCTGGTATCTATGATGAGTTTATTTACAACCACTAGGTCGATGCCACTGCTGGTGGCGATTTATTTCCTGAGGGTATCACCAACCCAGTAGTCAGCACTTCTGTGTTGACTTGAGTTATCATTGATATGTTCATAATAATAAATTAACTGTTAACAAAACTTTGAATATTTGAAATACTAAGGCTTTTCTACTTCAGGAATAGATTACCTTAGCTGTATTTTGTATTTAGCTCTTCAACTTCGTACTTTATTTGGCCTTTTAAATATTTTTTGATTCGAGCGTCACTGATGAGTCTTTTGTAGACGAAACGCGCGTCTGGCGTAAGTGTGAAATATTAGTCCTGGTATCTATGATGAGTTTAATGTATCACCCCAAATTCTGAAATCGATATTGGCGCGTAACATTTGAACCATTCACATCGTCTAATTAACAATTTTGAATCCTTTTGCAGAATTTTGAATACAAAGTGCACTTTCCAATTGAGTTATATTTTCTTATTTATGTGCATTCATTTAAAAAATGAATTTTTTGCATTTTATGATTTCTTTTTAGTTGCATATTTAGTATATTTTGTATATATAGACAAAGTTTTTTATTCTAATAGTGATTAAGATTATAAAACGATGTTGACTGGTTTTTTGACATTTGAACCTATCATGTCTGTTTATCTTTTGGCTCACACATTGTTGTCAATAGTATGGAATTCTATGCGACTGTCATACAATTGAGAGGTTTGGCTAGCTATAAAACAAGGTTTAATAAACACCACCATTTTCTACATAAGAAAATGCCTGTACCAAGTCAGGAATATGACAGTTGTTGTCCATTCGTTTATGTGGACTTCCGTTTTTGTATTTTCCTTGGAGTCCTGTATTTTTATTTTTTTACTTTTTATGATAAATTGGAGTTCAAACGTAAGTATCGAGTTCAAACGCAGGCGATTTGTCAGAACTGTATTGAATTTGAATATTGTCCTTTCGGTTTATGCTTACTAAAAGAAAATATCTGAAATATAACTTAAACTCTTAACACGACTAATCATGTTTAGGCTTAAACTTTTCAGATGAGGCTAAGATCAACATAACCGTTTAAGCACAATTTGATTTACTAGTGTTTACAATAAAACATCACATCTACTTCAAATAAAAGAAATTCATTCAACCTGTTTACCATGTCTTGTATATCAATTATAAGCGATATGAATAATAATCTAACAATAACGATAATGTCAAACAAAGGGACTTAACCATGATTTGTGTTTGTGGTGATTTACGAATACAATTCTACAGTGACGTCAATATTAAGAAAACAAATGTTTGTTTATGTTATGAGACATATGACACAAAGAACAAAACAAAAATAGAAATAAATTCTAAATCATGACCTGCACTTCGAAATTAATATACATACATCTGTATACACCGGTTCAAAGTTCTGGAATGATGTAACAGCTATTGATTTCCTTAATTAAATCTCAGTTGGATCACTCTCTAAAATGTCTAAGGCGAAAATGTTGCACTGGAATTTTAAGACTAATATGGTTATCATATCCTTCATTATGTAGTCGCAATGATTGTTATTAGTGTATTTAACTGTCAATCAACACCCGCTTTAAACAATTACAGCTTGTTTTTGTTGTTCTGGTCTATCTCATGACCTAAATTTATAAATACAAGAAGTTCATTGGGAATTGTAGTGTGATATTAATGGTATGATAAACAATGCAAGAATAAAGATATAAGGATTACAAAACAAAATCAGAAATGAAATATAAATATAAATATACACGTTATTTAGGGACGTGATTATTAAGTGCGGCTGAACAGCCTTCCAATTATCTATTTGATATCGTAATACAACTGTATTAAAAAAAGTGTCGAAGTATGGCAATACAAAACTCATAGGGGTCGTCCTCCTGTAGGCAGTGCTTAATTTATTAACGAAGAATATAAAATAGGTATGTTGTATTTGATGTCATTACCTGTAAATTTACCGATTCCCCGGTCGTGACCAATTTACTTGATTCAAATGACGGGATATGTATGCATAGCAGGTGACGCTTACCCTAACTTCGCACACTGTCTCAGACAGGATTTTGCGCGCGCTTTTCTCAGTTTCCGGTTTCCTTGCTTTTATATTCAAAATGTATTTTCAAGCTTTTGAAGAATGGTAAACTACTGTTGTATCTTATAATTACCAATTTTAACAATGTCTCTGATTTATTAATTCATTGTTATATTCTCGGGATATTACATATAATTAAAGAATAATATTTCTTTTAAAGTATCATTTCAGAAATTTTTAACAGTAAATTAACCAAAAAAAAAAAAAAAAAACAAAACAATATAAGGTTTCCGCTAACAGACAACAGACATATCGCTTAACAAATATGCAATACCGAAACATATGGTGTTTCGACTCTATACAGTAAGTCATTTGAAACGTAACTAGAAATCATCGTTTAGGATTCCCTACTTCGTAATGAGGCAGTCCATCCATGCTATCTGTGTCGTCTACGAAGTTCCTTGTCGGCTTGTTTGATAGAGTTGCATATTCAACATTTCGTGGTTTAATGGTTTGATGGTTTTAAAACTGATATTGAATTTTTCAACGTTTATTAGGCAAAAAATTGAAATGTAATCGTTCTGAAAATATTAATTGCAATCAAAGTAACTCGCAATGTACAATAGCAGTTTAATCAGTTAACTCATGATTTGATGGTTGAAGGTACGTTTGTTTAATTCTATAATAATTGAGTTATCATCAAAACTCTACCAATAACAGAATTAAGTAGAAAAGTAGAAGAAACACGAGGGTTTTCATCTGTGAAACAGAAACAGAAAGGAGTGGGCACCTTAATTTTTTTTTAAGTTTTGCTTCTGATCGACCTTTACTCTTTTGACTTACTGATATATTTTAGTCATTTGTTATCTTGTCTATATAGAGTTCCAATCATAAACTTTTATTTATCTATTTCATTCTATTGTTAATTTTCGAAATGGTTTTATTTATTCATCGCACCCTTAAATACCTTTGACTTCAATTGTTCAAACTAATATTTTAGAAGCTCTAGTACAATTCCGTATTGTAAAAAGTAAAATAAAAAAAAAAATACCGCACTCCAAGGAAAATTCAAAATGGAAAGTCCCTTATCAAATGGCAAAATCAAAAGCTCAAACACATCAAAAGAATGAAAAGGGGACGAAAGATACCAGAGGGATAGTCAAACTCATAGATCGAAAACAAACTGACAACGCCATGGCCAAAAATAAAAGACAAACAGACAAATAATAGTACAGATGACACAACATAGAAAATGAAATGTTATCAAATCAGTATTTTTCCTAAAATATACAGGATAGTATTTGTTCTTCTATTTCAACCTATTTGTTCCATTATTTGAGACTGTTTTTCAACGTTATTCAAACCAGAACTTTTTTCCGACATTTAGATTTTATATCTATTAATTACTTTTACTTAGTCAAAATTTAATTTCTTCCCCAGTTTTTTACAATTATGATTTTAGAATAACATGAACATTTTCTAAGAATAACGTGTTATCATTAGATTTTTTTTTTCATTTTTTAAATCTATTTTTCTATACAAATTACTATTTAATCTAATCCCAATGTACATCTGACAATAGAAAAACAAAGGATATACATCCATCACACAAAATCAGTACATTCACAGCAAAAAAAAAAAAAAAAAAAAAAAAACACACGAAAAGCAAACGGAACATCCCTTTTATTGCTGTTCTTCATCTCATAGTCACAGGTAGGCCTTCAACACTGAGAAAATAAAACTCTCACCTCACTGCAAATTTAAGACGGCCCATAGCAGCGGCTTGAGCGGAAGAATGTTATAATCAACTATTATTCAATGTTAAAATGATATCATTCAGCCGTTTCAGTTTCCGGTAATTTTACAGTCATTTCAAAACTTATAACATAGAAGGCAGACATATTTCCGATTTCTGTAAATTATTTCAAGTCAATTTCTTCGCAATATGTTCTTCTGATTTGCATTTTAACTATTTCTAATATATAGTAAGCTTTAAAACGACGTTTGATTAGGCAGTTAATTTCAAATACACGTCTTACTTTTCTAAGTTGTAATCATTAGTCACGTCAACCTTGACAATTCTAAGAATGATTACAACTATCTTTAGACCAAGAGGAAAACAACAGATATGTATATATACCGATTGCAGAAAATGGTCATAAATTTCATCTGTGGAACGAATACAGCAAGGAATTAATGATGCGTTCGTCTCTCTGATGTATATAGTTTGCTTATCCAGATTTATTTTTCCGGAGTCGACGATAGCACTCCCGCTGTTTGGTGTGGTTTGTTCTTCCCAGTCGTTAGTTTTTCTATGTTCTGTTTTTATACTGCTTTTGTCCTTTCGTCGTTCTTCGTTTTGCTGTCTTTGCGTTGCCGCTTTGTTTTCGAGTTATGAGTTTGAATATTCTGTTGGTATTTTCCGCCTCTCTATTTCGTTCTTTTCGTGATGCACGCATAGTAGAAGACACCCACCCTGTCGACTCTCCCGGAAGACTTTTGAAGTTACTGCAACTCCTTCAGTTTTTGTTTGTTACATTGATTTGGCTTCGTAATTGGTTTAAATGTTTTGAATATTGATTAACAACTGTTGCCTTAAATTATCATACCTGATGCAAGTTATTTATTTTTCCTAAAACAAAATGTTATTAACATATTTACATTTGTTAATAGATACATCAAATACCGGTACCGTATCCCGGCCTAGTTAACATTAGTTTAGAGCATATATCATGGTAGGTTAGTACACAAATTTTCATTAATCTTGATGCAATTGATGTCTTCACCTGAATGATTTTTTTTTTTTTATTTTTTATTAACAGTTTTGTTTTGTTTTGTTTTTTTAATGCAAGTTATTCTAAAACACGCATTCATCTATGGAAATTATATACCCTATTTTTTGTTATATATTCTATTAATTGCAGTTGTTTAAGCATGGCTTAAAAAAATAACTGGATGAATATAAATGTCATACATTATTAGAAAGACTTATATTGGGGTTGTAAAATTCAAAATATGAATAGAAATCAGAAAATTATTATATAATTCTAAAACAGATTAAAATGTTTTCAAATACAAAACCCATATATGTATGACGCAGATTTGACGGCATGTCTGATAAAGTGAAACCTCGGAGTTCGGTTTTTTTGTTAATACTGTTTGTTGTTTTGTTTTTTTATTTGATATACAATACCAGTATGCAATATCTAAATGTTATTTAACCGATTTTGTCCTATTCCCGACTGTGACAATCTGATTGAATGCAAATTTGCGTTGCAGGTGATGCATGCATAGCAGGAGACGCTTACCCTGTCGGAAGACCCAGTCTCGCTCCTTTTGAAGTTTATGCTCAGTTCCCTCAGTTTTTGTTTTTTACCTTGATTTGTCTCTTGTAAATCGATTTGCAAGATTTCAACATCGGTAAATTATAACCTCATCTTAATTTAAAAGCGCCATTAAAAATCCCAATCAAATAGTTTGCTCCGATCATCAAATAGATTGATTCATTGATTGATTGTTGGTATTTAACGACACTATTGGCTTTATTATAGCGGTCAGTATTTATTGGTGGCAGAAACCGGAGTGCTCAGCGAGTACCACAAG
This sequence comes from Mytilus coruscus, assembly GCA_017311375.1. Classification (NCBI taxonomy): domain Eukaryota; kingdom Metazoa; phylum Mollusca; class Bivalvia; order Mytilida; family Mytilidae; genus Mytilus; species Mytilus coruscus. The sequence continues at coordinate 19,971,704 of CM029607.1, forward strand.
CCTTCGGATCATCAAATAGAACCTGATATATACTATCATATGATTTAATCAAAAAGATAATTTAATTGTTTTAAATGATACAGAACACTATATGTAATTACCTATCTAAAATATCATCTTTTCAATAGACAAGCGATTTATATGTCCTCTGTATCAAGTAGAACAGCTAGTGAATGATCTATATATAATTATAATACGTTTGAAGAAATAAACGAGTAACACCAATATTTAGTACAATCTAATTTTTCTTTCGTTTTAATTGTTTGTATCGTGTTTCTTGTTTTTAGATAAAATTTCTATTTTTATATTAAAATTGTTCAAAATATTTGACAGATAATAAAGGCTTATATATTGACTGACATTCAATTATTTTTTTGTTCCATGTAGTTGGCAAGCAAACATATAACATTTCAACAGGGAAATGATTATCTTATCTTATTTCTTTAATGAATAAAAAGTTGTTGTGGGTATACCTCACGTCAATGAGACACCCACCCATTAACGGAAATCATCATGATTGCTATTTCGTGATGTGATGCCGTTGTTAAAAACAATGTTCATTATTTGGTCATGTGTCCGCTGCTTTTAACAAGTATGGCTTTTCATAGATTTTTGACAGCATTATTGTTGTACTGGATTAGTATAAAATATTTATATTAAAAAGTGAAATAACAAAATTATTGAACGTGATTGAAAATTCAAAACGGAAATTCCCTTATCAAATGGCAAAATCAAAAGCTCAAGCACATCCTTATGTAGAAAAATGGTGGATTAAACCTGGTTTTATAGCTAGCTTAACCTTGACCAAAGCAAAAAATATTCTGAAAAATTATTCAAAAAGTAAATTTATCATAGAGCATAGTTTCAACCGACGACACACACGTGATCAATGATCAATATTTCAATAATCCACTACATGTTCTGAACATGAAAATGTTCATCTTTGAGACGAATATCTATAGATTTAAAAATAAAATGTGTTTATTAGTTAGTAACAGGTCTTTTCTCTTGATAAATAAGATGCAATAGTAGTTGACCGATGTAAAGTGTATTTTGAATATGCAAACATTTGATGCACTGGAGGCGCTTTTCTGAATTTACCTCCATCAGGAACGCTCAAAACCAAATAGGAACGAGACAGGATAAATGTCTCCTAATTTGTATGCATTCCCACACAATGCAACTCCAGTCTCAGTCAAAGTGTCACGACAGGTATACAATCGGATAGTTTACAGATCAGACAAATATTCTGATATATTACGATCTGAGACTGTGAAAACATATAACAACTCAATTAATTCAGAATGTGACTATAAAACTTATGTAGTAACGATTTCAGTCGTTCTTCCTCATAACCAGGCTGAGTCAGTTTTTTTGACATATATACAGACCCCTGTAAATGAAGTATGTACATGTATATTATGAAACTGTACACCCTTTCATATCAATTAAGATAAGTAAACGATATACACCGGGACAGAAGTTGAGCATCTATTGGGGAAAGTGTAGTTGACAAATAAGAACCTTAAATGTCTCGTTTATTATCGTCCATCTGCACCAATTAAAAAGATTTTAACCAGGTCTTCTAGTTTCATAGGTATCTTCATGTATCTTTAATACAGTTCCCTGGGCTATACGAGATGCAAGCACTTGCTGAAATGTTAGTTATTTAGTGTTAACACATCATTAAAATATCTGATCGTGAATTTAAAGAGTTAGGCAAAATGGTTTTATTTTCCCTTTGTTTTTGAAAGGGTTTTAATTAAATCTATTATTTTCCCAATAGTAATAACTAAACTCACAAAATGGGGAAGGTGTGCTAATGGCACATTCGAAGACCATTCGAAGACCATAAGATTTATAAATCAGTAACTTAAATTCATTCAGACGTTGGTCTAACATAAGTCTGTCAAGTATAAATATTTATAAATATATCTTACAAAATTGTGTAAGGTCTTGAAATTCCTTATGTTTAAGGAGAAATTACCAAATTGCATTGCTTGGAGGAACATTCTGTGTATTATAAAATTTCTATTCTGTGTCAGTATTGACATGCATTTGAAATCAAAATAGTACAATAATCACAAACGTTTCTGCAACTCACTTATTAATAAAATTCACATAATTTGAAATGATTGAAGAATTTTACTGTTTTCTAATTAACGTTTCAATCTCAAAACAATTATCTATCTTTATGGTTGCATATTTCATGTAAAAGTTTGCAACTTTGCCAACTTACTGGATATTTAGTCCCATCTTATTAAATCGTATGCTCTTAATTTTGCTTCGTCTCCTTTAAAGAGAATCTTCCCTTCATCCCCCCCTTTTTTTTGGTCAATGGCTCGTTATACAATTCTGTCATAGTCTATAGTTGTTGCTTTTTATTTTTCTATTAAATAAAAAAAATTGTTTTCATTTATTAACTTAGACATATGAATAACTAAAGGTTATAAATAGACGAAGCAATCAAAGCCTTTCAGGAAAATCACGTGATTGTTTAGAATTGGAAGCTACTTATTTAGTTACAAGTTATCGATTCAAGACTTCTGATGTTTAGTTCTTTTCTGATTACAGGTATTAAAAGTTTCATCGTTGCAAAGATCTGACGGTAAGAAGTTTTATCTTTATAAAAAAAAATGTATGTGCTAATTATTGGCACATATGAAGTGTAAATAATTAATTTAAAAAAAGTTAGTTAAACTCAACAATATTAGATTATAGAGTAAGGATAGACAAATAAAATTAACCTAAGTTAAATAAGAAGCATTATGTTCCAAGTAAAATGTACGAATTAAAATAGTTTACAGCATAATTATGTTATTTCATTTTATTAAAACACAATACTCTACATTTCAAGAGCATTTTGATTTGCTTTCTTTGTATTTTTCACAAAAAATACTACGTTTGTTCATTTTTTTTTTTAGATATTCTTTAAGACTAGAATTACTACTGTATAAAAGGTAAATGTGCCCATAGAAAAAGTGTAACTTCACTTTTGATAGCCTCTTTCGTTTCATATAGTACAAAGAGTGATGATAAATGTCCACTCTGAAAACTTGATTTGATTCACGTGTTAATTTCACTGATTATCACTCTGTATAGACGTTTATTCAAACGGTTCAGTTAATAACCAACACAGTCATTTAATTTCGATGCTTGCTAATTTATAACTCCATCTGTTACTCTCTTGAGAAAAGGGGTTTTATATCAACATTTTTAACCCCGCCACATTCCATATGTGCCTGTCCCAAGTTATGATCCTGTAATTCAATGATTGTCGTTTGTTGCTGTATATCATATTTGTTTTTCATTCATTATTTTGTACATAAATCAGGCCGTTAGTTTTCTCGTTTGAATTGTTTTACATTTGTCATTTCGGGACCTTTTATAGCTGACTATTCGGTATGGATTTTACTCATTGTTGAAGGCCGTACGGTGACCTATAGTTGTTTTAATTTCTGTGTCATTTGGTCTCTTGTGGAGAGTTGTTTCATTGGCAATCATACCACATCTTCTTATTTTCATATGTGACTATTTATGAGTTTAGGTTTCTCTTTCATTGACACTTCACGAGTCTATTGTTTCAATATGAACATTGTTAGTCATTGAAAATATATGAACAAACTCATAATAGATACAGGATTCAAAATGTGTACGCCAGACTCGCATTTCAAACGTAAGTGACGTTCGAATAAAAAAATGTAAAGGCCTTATAAAATACGAAGTTGATGAGCATTAAGGACCAAAAAATTCCGAAGATATATTTTTATATGGATTCAATATTTTAATTGAAATTTCCAACTATTTTCTATTCCTTAAATTGAAGATGTTTTTCGTGTCTATTTCTGTAGTTGGTTAAGCTGTGTCCTTATCTCATCATGTCAAAAATTTGAGGAATGAAACAAAAAATACAATTAGAAAATGACACAAAATCCTCAAGGGATGAATAATAAAAGCAGTAGATACACCACGGTTTGCTATCAATAATCGGCTTAATGCTTATTTATTTATTGAACATTAAAAAAAGGTAAAACTAGAAGAGTTTTATAAACCTGCGTCTTACGAATACAACAATAAATTATAAAAGTATATATCATTAATCACTTGCAACAGGCTGTTGGTTTTATAGTTTGAATGTTTTCACATTGAGTAATGTTATAGCCTTTTATAGCTGAATGAACAGTATGGGTTTTGGTCATTGTTGAAGGCCGTACGTTGATCTATAGTTGCTAACATCCACATCATTTTTTTGTATCTCTTTTCATAGTGTATTGACATTCCATTTCAAAATGTCTATTTGCCTACAGATTTTCGGTGTGTTATAAAAGAGTCCTTCCTAGCTATGTAATTAATACAAATGGCAAAAGATACGATGTGCTAATAAATAAGGAAGGAAGAGCGTGAAAAGGATTGGTCGGAATATAGTATTTGGCGTTAATAAATAGAATGGCTACGTATTCTAGTAAATACAAAACGTATACTAGTAAATAAAAATAAGGAGATTTAGTTTAAACTATATTTTTTTACAAAAGTGCACAAATTACCAATATAAAACAGAATTATAGGGATTCGGAAACAATAAGAAAATAAATATATATATCCACCTCCCTTACATCTTTATATCATACAATTTCTGACAAATCTATAATAAACGCGCATGGTTCATCAGACGCTAAACATATAAAAGTTATAAAACTAATTTAGCATATTGTTCCAAAAGTACCTTGCTAAAAAAATGTATTAAGACCTCTGTAAAATAATGTACAAAAATGTACCAGCAAACAGTAGAAACAGAAACAATAACTTATTGCTCAGGTTTTAGTTTTTTCTATGTTGTGTTTTGTAAACTGTTTATCTCTTCGTCGTTTTTCTTTCTTTTTTTTTCCAATGGCGTTTTCAGCTAGTCTTTGACTTTATGGGTGTGAATATGCATTGGTTATCTTCCGTTTCAATTGTATTGACTTTAACTCAATTGTGTGTCCTCACTATGCATATAAGTTTTTAGCGCAAAAGTTTCATTTCACAAAATATAATAAATCTTGAAGCTATAATTGAAACGATTACGTACTCAAACAAGTTAAAATATAAATAAAAAGATGTAGTATGAGTGCCAATGAGACAACTTTCCATCCAAGTCACAATGTGTAAAAAGTAAACAATTATAGGTCAAATTTCGGCCTTCAACACGGAGCCTTGGCTCACAACGAACAGCAAGCTATAAAGGGCCCCAAAATGACTAGTTTAAAACAATTCAAACAGGAAAACCGACGGTCTAATCTATATAAAAAACGAGAAACGAGAAACACTTATGAACCACACCAACAAACGACAACCACTGAACAACAGGCTCCTGACTAAGGACATGTGCATGCAAATGCAGCGGGTTTAAACGTTTTAACAGGCGCCAACCTTAAATGTCTTTCTCATGACATATTGGTTGATTGATAGTTGATTGCTGAACGTTTGGTTGCGATAATTTCATGCATATTCATGACGAGAACAAATTAACTATTAATACAAAAGTGTGTTACTGCAAGATGGGAGGACGTCTATGACATTTGGATTGCCAGTGGATAAAAGGTTATGTTGGAAATTCGGGGGCAGGAATTTTTCAATGCAATTTGTCACCTAAGGACCATCAAATAGTTTTTTCAAGGGTTTTGTATACGAGGCATTGATTTAAAGTCCGTATTTTGACTGATGGTTGCTCCTAAGACAAAAGCCTAGCCTGTAATTTCTTTTGATATAGTTATTTGATTTGGCTGCCATCCCTAGTGGAATTTGATATTGTTAGCAAATCTTTGAAAATGTTTGAATTATTTTGTCATAACACTTCTACGCTAGGTGCGATTGACAGCTTGACATATTTTACAGACTCTTGACCTTTGTTGAAGACGGCTTCTTGACAACTTTTTTTATGTTTTATGTTGTTTATTTATATTATATACGATTTTAAAAACGATACACATTATTTTCATTTGAGAACTAAAATAAATTAAATTTTAGACATAATTCGAGTACAAATACATTTTGTAAAATACGTAGCTTTAGGAATGAAATTTCGATCACTATAATTAACTTTGATTTTTACTTGAAGTGCAAAATATATATATACAAACAAAGGATCAATACAAGTAATCGTTGATATCATAGACTTAATGCATATTTTGTCTATTGATTATACAAACAAAAGGCTAACGGGAATTGCCAAAATATACCTGACAACACAACAGACAACATCAACAACCAACACCCGACTATGATGGAAAAATAGACATAAAAACACAGGCAAACAACAACGAACAATATGTGATCCAGTCAGCCGGGATTTGCACATGGGCACACATTGTTGTGGGTTTTCAATGTCAATATGATTTAAAATAAATAAACGTGCAGATAAGTATTGAGAAACACAGCGTTCGAAATAGCTTTAAAAAATTCTATAAACTAGATAACTTTTGCAATAAATTATTTACGCGACTTTCGCGGTAAGAAAACTAACGAGAACATAAGTCGTTTAAAACATTATTAGTTTGGAGTTTGCTCAAAAGCATACATTAACAAATGTAGAACATCGGCACGAATTCAACAACAATTGTCGACAAGGCAAAACAAAAATAATCATCACGTTACACTCTTTGCAATAAAAACAGAGCAAATATTTCAATTTACAGTGTTCAAAGTCATTAATATTCAAATGCATAAATTTTGAAATAATATTCACAATGTGAACATCCTAAAGTGTTTCATTACAATCTTGAGAATTATGTGAAGACAAATAAGTATACTGTAGTCCAGCGGTTGTTTGTGGCTGCCATATGTCAAACTCGTATTTCGTGTAATAACGTTAACTTGATAAGAGAGGCGAAAGATACCGAAGGGGCATTCAAACTCAAAAATAAACTGACAACGCCATGGCAAAACAAGAAAAAGACCAAACAGTATACAAAACACAACATAGAAAACTAGAGATTGAGCAACACGAACCCAACCAAAAACTTGGGTTGATCTCAGGTGCACCGGAAGGGTAAGCAGATTCGCCCTCACATGTGGCATCCGTCGTTGATAAGAAGAAACAATAGTTTATCGATGTTCCTGTCTCGTAAATCCATTAAAAAGAAACAATAGTTTATCGATGTTCCTGTCTCGTAAATCCATTAAAAAGAAACAATACAAGATATATAAAGAAAATAAATCCTGTGGGAATATGCGTGAACTGAAATCGTGGTTACCGGATCGTCGACACGGTAAAAATGTATTAACTTAAAAACAAACTCCACGGTAAATTCAAAAGGGGGAAGTCCATAAATCCTTACAAAATCAAACGCTCGGCTATATCAAGTAAGAAAACGAATGGAAAACCACTGTCATATTCCTGAATTGGTACAGGCATTATCGAAGAAAATGGTGGATAAAACCTTATAACGTTTCCTGCTATGTATGCATCATTCGCTTTGCGAATTTACCTACAATAAAAAATGACAATATATAATGAGACATAGTCGATAGATTTACATATAAGACGACCATTCTTGTAGCTAAAGAACAAGCATATCACGTGTAATTTGACACAAAAATACATGATCGGCCATATAACTAGTGACGATGATCGTACAACTTATGTAATGTCGATATCAGTCGTTCCTTCTCATAACTCTCATTGGAGACCTATCATGGTCTGTAGTTGTTAATGTTCTCGTTCTTCGTTCTAGTGTGGTTAGTTGTCTCTTGGTTATCATATCATATCTTTTTATTAATTTCTGTATCTGTCAATTGTTGTTAGAAATTTGGAATTGAGACCTAATACTGCAGATATAAATCTTGCTTTAAAACCAGGTCCAAAAATATATTTACTTTTTGTTGTTAGATTTTTGAAATTGAGATCCAAGGTGGTCGCGAGATACAACTAGTACTTTAAAGCCAGGTTCAGGATATTTTTCTCCCTGTTTTGGTCAGTTTAAAATCATCCCTATTCCCTTTAAGAAATGTAATGCAAACGAACAATGTCATACTGAATATTACAGTTAATGAGCTTAAATGTATTACAACTATATTAATAAGCAGACCAAGGTAATATCAAAGGTAATAATGAAAATACAACGAGAAGATGGGTTGGTCCAGGGGAAGCCTATTTGCAAATTCCGTAATTGTATTAACAGATCCGTTTGTACAAGTCGTTTTCCCTAGGTATGTTATCTTTTAATAATATTCAAGATATCGCACTGCACTTTTACGGTTTCTTTTTCTTCATTTTTATAAATGTTTATTGTCAAAGGTTGGTTTTTAAAAGAAATACTTTTAAGATTATATTGACATTTCTAATTTTATAATGATGTGATTTTTTACGTACACTACATATTGTATAGTTTGTATGACGCAAACACTAATACCCTGCTGGTGTTTGCCCCCGATGTAAAGGGGTAGTTTCTCAATAAATATATATATATATATATATAATATATATATATGTTAGGAGGGACATATATTTTCATTGAAAATGATGAGCTATCGGAAAGAGCAAACTTATCACAAGATAAAACTTACATTGGTTGGAAAGACAAATGCTCCGGATTAGTCTTAAAGTTTAGTTTCACAATAAAAATTGTCACATTTGAATAAAACTGGAGGTATTTGAGGCAATCATATTTATTCTTATGATATCTTGATTAAAATGCTTGAAAGCAAATATGAATTATATAATATGGTAGAATCGTTTACAAATGAGAAATGTCATAATATCCCAAAGCTAACGCAAAATATGCAATGAAAATAGATAATTTACAAAAACAATTTCAGTAAAAGTACAGCTACTATTAACTAACCGATTGTAATTGCCTCATTTATTTAACACTTGATTAAAAGTCATGTAAATTTCAATTTTTAGAACGCATCACAAATATCGGAAATTGAAATTCAGTAATGTATTACAAAACTGTAAATCAATTTCCGCGAGAATTAAGAAGACACATATTTAAGACATTTTTAGATTGGTAAAATCATTTAATTCTTTTATTAACTTTTCGGTGTCATTGCAACATTGCAGTGGAATAGACGAAAAGGTTGTGATCGAATAACCTATATAAAATTAACTTTGACATTACTGTTTCGAGTTGAACTACCAATAAATTATGGATTCTCTGTTAGGCTTATGACGGTAACTCATCTATTTATGTAGTAAACGTCCTGATTTCAATCGCTTGTAAACTAGTAAAAATGGACCCGAATGTAGGTCATAAATTACTGAAAAAAGACTAAGAAGAAAATCGAATTTCCGTATCAAAGTTCAGAAAAGTTCATATTTTATAAACATATATTTAAGCGAAAAGAAATCAATTCAACAACATTCGAACCTTTTTGCAGTTATATCGATCCTTAATTTGAGTTTCAAATTCAAACTGATGACACATCATCAGCAATTTGGCCTGCATTGTGTCCAATGCCTTTTCACGACTCGTCCACATATTTAGACTTTATAAAAAAGTAGTTTTTGTTAATCCGGTAATTTTTCATTAGTTTAATTCAGGGTTTTAAGAAGATATTTTCGTGCATTTAATTTAGGTTTTCTCTCTCAATATATTGTTCAATGTTAACATTACCTTAATACAGGATTTCGTTTTTATTCATAACGCTTTATTACTCGCAACGATTATATGATTTATTCTATACTTAGAAGTAACTACAAGTACATCGTTTGTGTAATACGATAAATGACAATCGTGCTATATCAGGCATCGACACATGTATCAGTTATGGTTGCAAAGGCTATATCAAATCCCAAATCTGTATAACGTCATGTCAGGACTCACGTGAAAAGCATCTGCTCAAGATATATAATAAAGGATATAAAATTTCTCTTTAATACAACACACCGTATAAACCCTGAACCAATATCATCCCTCGAGCAGAGCTCAACATTATCGTAAAATTTAGGATGTGCTATTCCGTTTGAAATAAGTTTTCTACAGGTACAGCCAAACTTGCAGACCAAATCTTCTATCTATGGAAGAATTTAATAAAGGTTTTAAGTAATTTGTGGTAACGAAATCCCTAACTTAATAATGTACTAGTAATATCATAGATGTATAAACCATACATCTATGGTAATATATAGATTACGCTCATTGAAATCCAAAACGTCATTACAGATAGTACATATCGATTTTATATTTCCGGTATATATACTAGTATTAATTTGTATAATTCATTTTTGTTCATTTGATAGCTACCTAGACTATATAACTCTAATCTTAATTAAGGGTTATAATATGATTTGTATATTAGCTTTGAAATGGTTGATATGTAAATGAACATGTCATAGAGATTATTTTTTAAAGTAAAGCATGGGCCCCATTTAGCGTGTTGACTCTTGTTCAATGGAAGACAAAATGACAATAAATTAGAAATACAGTTTTTGTTTTCACTTTGCAACAGTGAGATTATATTTTTTCTTGGATAGTCACGGCACAAGCTTGAAAGGACCAATATACATTAAATATGACTTTGATGACTCAAACTCGGCCCAAGTAAGTCTGAACTTGCACACGTACAATTCATATCGTTCCCTAAACGAGATTTTAAATGAAGTTGTTGTTTATCGAATAGAAACACCACCTGCACTTTGTCCTTCGTCCTAGACAAGTATAATATGGAGTTTAATTTGTAATAATAACATTACGTAGAAGTTTCATACGGTTCGGTAAATTTGATTGGCCGAGGTATGCCAGAAGTTTAATTTCATTTCCGTATAAAATGCGACATCTAAGACTACATGTCCTCTCCGTGACAACATTAAAACAAGGCACAGAAAAACAAACGAAATATAACACGTTATTCATGGATATAGCATAAATATGTAATTATCTGAATTGAATGCTTCTGTTTGTAATGTTATAGTGTTGTAAAAGCGTTGAACGTGCGCACATATTTAGTAAAAAGCCCTTTCGCAAAATGCACTTCGGTCAACGCTTTTATACCCCAATAAGATTATTAAAAGAAGCATTCAATTTTAAACAAAACGAAACATCCATGACTGCATGTACTCTCCATGAAAAAATCACCAAAAGCGTAAAAAAAAAAAAAATAAACTTTAATATTTAACTCAGTATTTCCTGAGTTTACCATTAAAATGTTATTCTTCCTCTTTATTGTAAGTTTTATAGCACTCTAAAATCATTAATCGTGCACACATTTTAGTATGAAGCGCTTCTGAAATATAACATTTGTTAGCCGGGTTATAAGTGTTGATCGTGCGTAGTTGTTTCTTTTTACTAATAACCTTTGGATTTGACTTTAAACATTGAACTCTTTACAACTCGAAAGAGTAGCTAATGAGCGTGATACGTTCAATGTGCTCTTTGTGTGATAATTCAAATGAACCATGCCTTGCTGATTGATATAACACTTGCTTTGAAAAATGTACAATTCTCAAATATTTACTTAAGCCATTTAACATTAATTTATCTAGAATGAAAAGCACTGAATAAACTACTTGATTTATTTATTAGTATTGAAAATATGCAAACTTGAAAATTTAATTATGTTTGTTCGTATTTTCCTGACTGAGAACCGAAGAGGAAACAGATTTGAAATCTAATTAATCTATAATTCTATAAATTTAATTGAATTTGTAGTTTTTGGTATTTGATTTATATTCTCATTCTTCTTATGTTACTTCTTGATTATTTCAAAAATGTTCAAGAAAATGTTTGTCAAATAAAATATTGCTAGCTTTTTTCCCTTAATTTTGCTATTTAAATTAACGGTCTCTTGTGTCATTTTACTTTATTGAAATTTTCAGCTTTCTGTCATAAAAACCATTTAGAATTACAGTAAAAAGATTTATCATTGCAGCATAATTAGTTATAACGTTAAAAAGAAACAGCGGAGCTTATAAATTCTAATAATGGAACGTAATCCGGTTCGACACGCAAGTTACCGAAGTTAATTTTTCTCTTGTGAGAATTTCTCATTTAACACCTATGAAGTGTCATTTGCAAATGGCTATTGATCATAATTTTGCTTAAGTTGACAATGAAAATCTGAAAGGCAATGGTTGTCTATGAATTTATAACATAAAGACAGGAAATTTTAACTCGGTAATTTATATATGGGATAATTATTCGTCTTTATTGTTCTCCCGTGGGTTTGATAAGTGGACGTGTGTCTCTGTTCGGATAAGGATAACATTTAACTCCGTACGGTAAGACTTTAAATAAAATTAGGACAATAATAGACTTCATATTACCGACTTTTGACTCCGGAATATATAATTTTTCGACAGATTACCTGCTTTGTGGTAGGACATCCTGGTACTCGGTCGAGTAAAAGCAACTAAAAGAAGTAATATCAAGCTTAAAATCGGTGAAATTTTGGGAAAAAAACAACTTTTTCCAATGATTTTGTCGTGTATAGAAAATCTAAAACAGTTAACTTTCCCCCAAAAGTGCACCGATTGCATTAAACTTAATTCTTCTTTTGTTAGGTGCTCGTACCAGAATGTCCTACCAATGGATAGGTAACCTGTCGAAAAATTGAATACTCCGGAGTAAAAGGTCGTTTATATGAAAATAGTCTATTTATCGTCTATGAGAGGGCTACCCAACAACAAAAACTTAAATGGTATGTAAAGTTGAACATAAATGTTTAACAATGTATATACGATATTTCAACTTCTAAATTGCTTCGAGTTTTGAAAAGTTGTTAATAAATTTATTAACAGTTATAACACGGACCTATCTTAATTTTTCATAATTCAACTCTTTTAAAATCGACCATTCTTGAGAAAAAGGGCCGATTTTGTTTTTAATATAGCGACAAACATCTTATATGCATTTAGTTATAGTGTTTATTCTAAAATTACGTAATAACATCGTTAATCATTTAAAAAAGATACTTTCGTTCATTCTTTTGTTATGGCACAACAGTCTTTCATTTCAAATGGTATTTATTCAATTGGTTATTGATGGAACTTTGGTGTTTAATACATTTGACAATACCATCGCGGCCAGTTTTTATGGTTGAGAAAGCCAGAGTAACCCGAGAGAACCACCGACCATTGGCAGAACAACTAATAATCCTAGTCAATTAAGATCAGAGTCGAACGCACCTAGCCTCTTAACAGATTTGATTATACCAAATGTTTAAAATTTGGTAAATCAAATAATCTATACATGTATGAGGTTTGAAAAGATAATCTGAGTATCAGTGGCGGATCCAGAACTTTTTATAAAAGGGGGCGGGGGGCAACTGACTGACCTAAGGGGGCCGCTCCAGTCATGCTTCAGTGATTCCCTATATAATCAACCAAATTTTTCAGGGCCCCTGATCCGCCTATGAGTATATCTATAGATATATATTATACAATTATATTATATCTTTTATAAAAAAAGCAGTTAAAAAGACAAATTTCAAATTCTTCTCGAGTGAGACGAGTAGGATCCCGTTTTCCCTTTTCCTTTCATTTAGGTATTTGTCTATTCGATATACCGGGATGTTAAAATGTAAATTTGAAGGTTGCCTTCAAATAACAGCAACTTTTTTAAGCAGGTCTACTATTTGAAAAGAAAACCATATTTTACGAATCAAGTATCTTTTTCGAAAGCTGCCTATAGGAATAATAGTTAATGCTATATTTATTCTCTGAATAGGTCAACAAGTAGAATGTAAAACGGTATCATTGAGTAGGACCAATTAATGCTATATGTATTCTCAGTCTGTACAGTTCAACAAGTAGACCATAAGTACGGCTTCACCGATATAACTTTCACTCTATTGACTTAACTTAGTGCTTGTTTTAAGCATTGTTCGATGTCGTTACTTATGTTACACATAAGCAGAGAGATCTCAGATACGACAACGTATTTAAGGTAATTGAATAGCTGTAATTGAAGACTTTCTGACAAATTAATGGTGATGAAAAGCTAAACAATCACTATACTGTAACAAAATCGATCACTTCAACACATACTATAATACTAGGTAAATTATAGGATAAAACCATCACGATATTTGCTATAACCAGCCTAGTAGTCAGCACTTGTGTGTTGACATGAATTACAATGTATCATAGATATAGTCACATGTATGAATTAAATGTTTATAAAACTTTGAATTGTCCCAAATACTAAGGATTTTCTACCCCAGCAATATATTATTTTAGCTGTTTTTGGCAAAACCTTTCGGAATTTTGGGTTCTCAATGCTATTCAAATTCGTGCTTTATTTTGGCCATTTAATTTTTTTTATTCGAGCATCACTGATGAGTTTTTTGGAGACGAAACGGATGTCTGGCGTACAAATCACTATACGATCACTAAGTGTTACAAAATCGATCATAACAACACACATAATACTAGATAACTTTAAGTTATAGAATAAAATCATCCCGAAATTTGTTATAACATCATTCTAATCTTTATCTCAAAATTGATATAATCGCATCGGTGGTCTCGTGGTAGCTAGTTCCCTCGAGCTCGGATGGTTCTGGGTTCGAACCCCTGACAGGTCAAACCAAAGTCATTAAAATTGGTAGTTGCTGCTTCTCAGCTTATCAAGCAGCATTAAGGAGTACGAGCAAAGACAGACTGGCTCGGAGTCAGAATAATATGTCCGGGTAGGCTGACATGTCTTCCTGTGGACGGTTACCTTGTGAACTACCACATTAAAATACGGCTCAGCGTGTCGATGTAGTACAAAGCAGGGTTGGTATTCATATTCATTATCGCTATTTTGTGCATTTTTCCTTTGATCTTTTTTTGTGATAATTTTCATATCATGCTACTCGCTGGAGATGGAAAATTATCGCTAGAAACTATGCAGGCACGTGGCGTTGCTAATGAAATTGACATGAAAGTGACAACGTCGTCATAGGTAAAATAGCGATAAACAGATTATCATTGGTCATCTCAACTCGATTGCATTTCTCGCTTTCGCCGTACCGGCTCAAGCGAGAAAATCAATCTCGTTGAGATGACCAACGATAATCTATAATTCTCGCCCTGAAAATGCATTTACTTTGCCGCTGGACGTTAAACAGTCATCCATCATCATCATCTTGATATCATCTTTAGTCGATATCATTTTTGGGGTATATTTTTCAAGCATAATATGTGGCTATCTTAAAAATCAATTGTGCCTGTATATTTTTACCGATGATGTCAAAAAAAAAAATCATTCTAAATTTGGGCAAGATACAGCAAAAGAGCAACTCATAGTTGTATTCGTTTATTATTGATTTATCTTTTATTTTTTGATATTTAGTGATAATAATTATTATCAAATTCTTGATGCTGAATATTCAAACCCGGATTTTTGCTAAGTTCGTGTTGTTCAATCTAGTATGGTAATTTCTGCTGTCTATTCGAATTGTTTTCTTTTCCCATGGTGTTGTATTTGAACTTTTTTGACCCGCCTTCCCCCTTTGATATCTTAATTAAGAAAACAATGTACACTTCACAATTAGTTTTTCTAACAAACTCATTAGAAATAATCCATTTGTTTTAGAATTTACCTCGGCCCTTTAATTATCTTTTTCAATTCGTAATCGTCTTTTCAAATTGCAGTGGGCAGTTCAAAGAACTAACTTTTACGGAGTAAATTTACCTAGACATATACATCAGCTTGAAATATTTACTATTAGTTTCTGTTTTAGTTGATTATTTGATTGTTGGTGCATCAAAGCAACATGGAATATCGAGGCAATGAATATGTAATGGATAATATAAAATGAGGATAAACTTCATGGACAAAAAAATGAACATGAAATGAATATGATATGAACATGAAATGAAATTAAAATGAAATATTAAAATGAACATGCAATTAACATGAAATTTACATGAAATCGACTTGAAATTAACATGAAACCAACTTGAAATGAGCATAAATTGAACATAAAAAAAAAAAAAAAAATGAACTCAAAATGAAACTAACATGAAATGAACTTAAAACAAAATTAACATGAATGAAACTGAATTGAAATTAACATGCAATAAACTTGAAATAAATATGAGCATAAAATGAACATTGAATGAATATAAAATGAACATGACATAAACATGATATGAAATTGAAATTAATCTCCTTTTTTTATATGAAATGAACATGAAATGAACATATGAACATGAAATGAAATTGAAATAAAATGAACAAATTGAGAGTTGGTTGGGTTTGCTTTAACATCGACCCAGAAGAACTATACTCTTGACGTATGGTGTAGGAAGGTTCTTTGTCGTCAAAACGTGACACTCTCCCAACACTAGTTGGACAGAACTGCGGATGCCCAATGCGGTGTGTGTATGAAATAGAACTCCGTTTGTCTATTTTTCAATTTGAAGAACATTATAGTTTAGAATCGGTTCTTAAAAGAGTTAGGACCAACTTACCCTAATTTGTTTTTCACTCGCAAGGTCAAAATCTAAACGTTGTAAATAATAATTGCTGAAGCTGACAAAAACATAATTTTTGGTAGAGGTGTCTATTCTTTTTAGTAATTACCACAGATATTATTTAGAGACCACCCTTAACCAAAAGATTTATTCTAACAGAAGTAAAGGTATGTTTAATCTTTATGATACAAATTGATTTATGTTGGTTACGGTGTATTGATTTATGTTGGTTACGGTGTTCTTACACAATTATCTTTTTTTTTACAAAAAAGCAGGAAAATTGGTAGGTATAAAAGATGTGGTATGATTGTCAATGATACACCTCTCCACCAGAGACCAAATGACATAGAAGTTAAAAACTATAATAGGTCACCGTACGACCTTCAACAATGAGCAAAACCCATACCGCATAGTCAGCTATAAAGGTCCCGAAATGACAAATGTAAAACAATTCAAACGAAAAAACTAACGGCCTGATTTACGTAAAAGAAACAATGAACAAAAACAAATATGATATACAGCAACAAATGACAACCACTGAATTACAGGCTCCTGGCTTGGGAAGGGCACATGCAGAATGTGGCGGGGTTGAACTTGTTTTCTGGCGCCAAACCCTCCCCTTACCGATTTTACCGGACTTTAATCCACAGCAGGGCCATTTTCAAAATACTTTGTTATCTTGACTTAAATTCATTGTTTCATAGCTCAATGTGTCTACTTCAATTGGTTTTATAGACATATACAAAATTGATAACAAATGTTTGAAGTATATGGTATAGGCTCTTTGATATTAAATTCAAAGAAGAATTTGAGATTTTGACCTTGTGAATGAAACAATCAGTGGCCCTACCTTTTTTGAGGTGATATATCAATATCAAATGGCATTTTGAATTTATGAATATGTGTGAAAAATTGTGAAAAAAATGTACAGAAATACGACATTATAAGGTGAGGGCCTTAAAAAAACCCACATATTTATTGTGTGAAAAGAAAACACAAAGCAACTGTGAAAATAGTAGGATGGGGCTTATATCTTAATACTTATTAATTATTATAAATGTGAGAGACAAAACATGTTTCCCACTCACTAAAGGTTTACATCACTATGAAAAAATAGCAATGCAAACAAGACGTCATCTCAATTTATGTTTATTATTATTATTATTATTATTATTATTATTATTATTATTAAAACACTAAATATCTATAAGAACAATACCTGTGTATATATAAATTACAAAAAAAGTAATACAACAGAAATACCGAACTCCAAGGAAATTTCAAACGGAAAGTCCCTTATCAAATGGCAAAATCAAAAGCTCAAACACATCAAACGAATGGAAAACAACTGTCATATGAATAATAAAAAGAAGATGTTGGGTATGTGTCAAATAGAAAATAACCAAGCAACTAAAATAGCAAAAGGGCACATTGAGTGCTGGTTTCCAATAGTAACATTTTTCACTTCGGAACTGTTTTGGTGTACTTAAATGAGGTATTACATTCTTTTGATAATTTTCAGTGTTCACATTTTTATAACATTTTTTTTTTTTTTTTTTTTTTGGCAGTTTATATAGACTTTCCGCTTTTTAAATTTACCATGGAGTTCGGTATTTTTGTTATACCTTTTGAGAAGAATTAATTATAAAGAATCGTCGAACAAAACATTCATGAGAACAAACTACCTTTAAAAACAAAATAAAGGCATGTGTAAAGGCATGTGACGTTGTTTGACGCATAATTTCCGTATAGGTCACCATCTTAAGATTTGTGACATTTTAATGACATACACTGACCCTTATCATTAGGTTGCTTTAATATTAGAACTTCTGTTCATTAAAATCTTTCACACATTCTTGACGTTACAGTATTGGCATTCGATTGCTCAATTGTCATAAGACCACTAATTGTATTGGGAAAAGTTGTTAAAATTCATACCCCCTCACAATAAATAATTTACATTCATTACTTTTGTAATAAAATCAAATAGTTGGCTAGTTTTCCCATCATTTTATGATGTATTTTTCATCATGTAACAAACGTAGGAATGCGACTTTTGGTATGAGTTTACGAAAGAGAAAATGAACTAGAATTTACTCAGTTTTAATCAGTATACAAAATATTAAATGGACACTTGATCTACATGTTAGTGGTAATAAGTAAATTTTGTAAATTGAGGATATAATAAGCAGTCCCCATTGATAACGAGGTAAGATTGTTCTTTTGTTAAAAAATACATGTCGTGAAGATTCATAAATGTGATTGTCCCTCATTTCCATCCTTCCTTCCGTCGATGAGTCCTTCCGAAATCCACCACCTTTAGTTTTTTTTCTCCATTGTTTTCCCTCTAGATATTGAGCTAGTTTAAGTGATTATACGAATACCGAAGCTTTATTTAGATTCGGTAAAGTTACCAACTACACAAAATAAGCCCTGTTGTGCTTTTAACCGACAATAACCGTGAGTTTGTGAAAAATGGTTTCCAGTTCGTCTTCCCTGTTTCTTTTCAGATGAGCAGCGGTTAGTAACACTCATGTCGTCTTGAACCAATAGTTGATTTACAAGATTTCTATCTCTGTCGGAGCTTTAACTTTCTTTACAGTCCATGTATGTTATTAGTGCGTTTTAGATTTCATTTGAAGTGAAACATCTTATTCTAAAAGACTGCTATTCTAAACACAGACTTTGTCTCCTATTTAGTTTATTTACTGAACGTTCAAATGAAATTCAGCATCTCAATTTTAATGCAATATTTCGTTCTCAAGTATAAAAGTTATTATTTCTTACACGGAATAAAAACTTCTCTTTCCTGAAATATGCTGATTTTTTGCCTTTTGTGTGCTCAATGGATCTTATAGAACACATACTTAACAAAACTGGCACACATACATCATATGATTATAACGTTACATTTCATTAATTAAGCTTCTTATTGGGTATAATACTGCTTAAGATTTTATATGCAATTGAAATCTGTATTAATTATTACATGTTTGACATCAGTTTTCATGTATTTGATATTGAATGAAAGACAACCAGGAACGTTGAAACCGGACACCAAGGGACAGAACTCTGTTATTTTTAAACTTAATTTCGGAGGTTTTGCTCCGACATGACAAAAGTTAGAACGGGCGGCTAGGATGAAATTTGAAAAAAAAAGGCAGGACAGGAAGTTTGAGTTAAAAAAAAAAGGCAGGATGAGCAACTTGGCAAAAAAAAAAAAAGTCAGGATAAACTAATAAAAAAAGGCAGGACCGAATACAGTGAGTCAGAAAAATAAAAAGGCAGGACAGAGATTACAACTAAAAAAGGCAGGACTAAAATCAAATTTTCATCCTAGTATTTATTTTTCAAAATTTTGATGTCCCCTTCAACGGCTCAATTTTAATGCTATTCTGAAGAACAAATCGTTGACCTTTTAACAACATATAGGAAATTTTAGTTGAATTATTCAATACCAATTAAAAAGGAGAGAGAAGATGCAATGCATAAATTCAATAAAAAAAAAAAAAAAAAAAAAAAAAAAAAAATTCATATGAATTAGACGCGTGCTCTAAATATAATAAATCTTAACAACTATAATAAGATTATATTTAATCACAAAGGTTTAACTACAGTGCAATTAACATTTTATTGTGTATTGAAAATTGTAATTTTTCATGTCGAAAAAAAGTACTGAAACAAACTTTTAATTTCTTTAAATGAAAAGGATTTAAAAACATTTGTCGAGACCGAATGGCGAGATTGATATCATTTATCTTGGCTTAATCATTGCAACTTTTTTTATTTATGTGTAGAATGACAAATATTCCCTTTAAGTTCCATACTCAGTTTTTAATTTTTCTCTGTTGTGTTTTGTGTCTGTACGCTTGATTCATTATTCTTTAAATGTAAAACCCATCCAAACACTACTGTGTGTGTTGAGGTGTTTAGGTGTATTGTCGTTTTTTTTGTTTTTTTTTTTAATTTTTGAAACAAATAGTCCTTTTTTTTATTCTTTGGGAATTAATAGAGTTGATACAGAGGAGAGAAAGGAAAAAAATAGAAATAGAAAGAAGAAAGATTAAACGAGTTGTGACGTGTGAATGTCTCTTTTAACATTAGAATTATCCTCATTTTTCTTGAAAATCTAATGTTTATATAATTATATGATCATTAAAATTAGATTTATTCTTGATTCAATCAATTTGCACCATTTAACTTTGTGTTTTCAACCAATGTCCGTGCTTTCTTCAGAGACTTCTTAAAGGTTACAGGAAACATTGAATTGTAAACATGTAAAAATTGGATTTTATTTTGTTTCTAAATGTGTTCAACACGTCTCTTATAAATTCAGTAATGAAACAATATCCTGTAATGTAAACCAATAATTCTATAGAGTTAAAATTGTACAGAGATTAAAGGAATGCAAATGCATTTTTTCTCGCACTTCAAATATAAGTTTTTAAATGACTTAACATTTGTAGTCAGCTGTGATCTTGTTTAACTAAAGTTTTTTTTATAGGTCTAGAATAAAGGATTTTGTGTTGTGACGGATTTTTTTGAAGAACACGAAAATTGATGAAAGTAATGCATAGCATACGTGCATATTAATCAAACTTCAAAGTTTACAATGATAAAAGAAAGATCGTAATTCTTAGAACTTCAATAGTCTGGCTTTGTTTTTATAGATTTAGATTCTTAGAGTGTCTTGTGAGTTAATCATGAAAAATCGATAAAGGTTTTGGATGTTAAATTCAAATCTACATTTATACATAATATAAAATAGAACAAAGTATATGTCTAAAGTATCGAATGCGACTTTATATAATCTAGTTTTACCTGTCAAATGTAACACGACGAGTGCGCCACAAATGGAACAGAAGTCAAATTTGAGGAATGCAAATATTAATTGACCACGTGATTCATTATATTAAAACCCGGATTTAAATACGAAACAAGAATTCGGTTAACTTCTGATCTACTTGCACTGGAATCCTTGAAAAAAAACCATTCATTTGCATTAGCATTCTTTTAATCTCTGTACATTTTGACTCTATAGAATTAATTGTTTACATAACAGGATATTGTCTCATTACTGAATTAATTAGAGACGTTTTGAACACCATTAGAGACAAAGTAAAATCCATTTTTTACATTTTTACAATTCAATGTTTCCTGTAATCTTAAAGAAGTGTATAAAGAAAGGAAGGACATTGCTTAGAAACACAAAGTTATATGGTGCACGTTGATTGAATCAGGAATAAATCTAACTTTAGTATCATATAATTATATTGACATTAATTAAGTCTTCAAAAAAAAAAAAAAAAAAAATGAGAATAATTTTAATGTTAAAAGAGACATTCACACGTCACAACTCGATTAATCTTTCTTCTTTCTATTTTTATTTCTTCCTTTCTCTCCACTGTATCAACTCTATTCATTTCCAAAGATTCCAAAGAATCAAAAACGACAATACACATCAACACTTCAACATACACAGGAGGGTTTTGATGGGGTTTACGATTAAAGAATAATGAATCAAGCGTACAGATATATGGGGGACAAAGAATAGAAAATAATTGGCAAAATAAATAAAAATAGTGAAAAACGGCTAAAAATTAAAGAAATCAGAAATAAAGATCACATCCAGACTCTCAAACAGTGTAAGGGAGCAACCATTTAACTTCAAGGGGTTTTTTTTTTTTTTTGTCTGAGTCAGAAAAACTTTTTAGTTTTTCGAAGCTATCAGTCAAATTTTTTTTTCTTCAAAATTCAACACTATAAGTATGATAAGGTATGGGGGAAATCTGGGATCAGAATATTTTTTTGTCATCTGCTTCACCACAATATTTTTTTTCATCAAAATGGGGACCAAAATATTTTTTTAGGAACCCCCCTTGAAGTTAAATGGTCGTTCCCTAATGCTTCCAACTTCTTAAAGCAAGCACAAGGTGATCATCCAATTACGGGAACATATATTGGGTTTCTGTTTTTTTTTTTTTATTGTTTTGTAGTAAAGTTTATATTGGAGACTTTTATATGTTTTTTATATTTTAATCAGCACTTATATTTTGACATGAATTATCATTGATATGGTCATTATTAAAAATCAAGTGTTTACAAAACTTTGAAATTTTGGATTTTATACCCAATGAATAGATTACTTGAGCTATATTTGGCAAAACTTTTCGGAATTTGGGTCCTCAACGCTCTTCAGTTTCGTACTTTATTTGACCTTTTTAACGTTTTTAATTCGACCGTCACTAATGTCCAAGCTCCCATTTATTCACCTTACAAAAACTTCATTCACTCTTAACCCTTGACATCTTAAGTAGTCTTCATGTGATCATTAATTTAGACAACTATATCATCAGAAGCGTTGAAAGATTGAATTATACAAAACAATAAAATGACCTCGTAAAGAACCAAAGCAATTGCCATGATTTATAGAATATGTTCAGATAAAATAAACAGACCTGAGTGTAAATGCATATTTCACGTTTTTCTTGGTTCCTTACTTAGACCTGACAGTAGACAATTGGTTTGAACCATTAGATATATTTTTAACTGATGTACAAAAGCCTGCTCCGATGTCTGTAAACCGTTTTTGTAATTGTTTAAAATTGATCCGTTTTTTTCACCATGGTCGGAAAGTAGAAGTATAATTTATATCAATCTAAAATAAATTGCATTGTTATCAGTTTGACCTTTTCTGTAAATCGGTTAAGTTGCTGCCAATACGTTAAATAAAACATAATTTGCATCATTAAGGACTCTGGAACTACTTTATTTCCAAGTTAGACACTTGACAAATTCTGCTTTCATAGTGCCCTTGTCAGGACTTATTTACAAATAATAATGTTTGGTGAATGTCAAATTCTATTATTAATGACTCAGCAGAATTGACGCTATCCATTTTCTGAGAATTGCATTACGTTATTTTTGCTTATAGTCATTCCCTTCGTTAATACCACCCTACTCAGTCGCTCCGTAATTCTTGTAAGGAGAAGTTATCAGTGACGTCACAATGTGTAAGTAACGTTACCCGTTATTTTCTTTACTTTCGGCAAGCGTGAAACTGTCTAAGGGAGGAGTTAAAAATCAGTAGTAATAATCAGGTTTTCTACGTAAAAATATTGTAAAACTCCTGTCGCTCGACACAATGTAGAGCTTTTTTGTTCGTTCAATGCGCTCACTCGCCAAAAAGGTTGACATTGTAACTCATGGCTGATATTTTACGATATCAGTATGTAGAAACCTTGATAATGCATACTTCTCAATTATGCAAAAATGGCTAAAAATCAAAAGAAAACCAACGACCTATTTTATATTTTACATGCCCTCTTTTTTCTAATTTCATATACAGTTAATATATATTTTTATTAATCAAAAGAAACTTTTCATAAGGAGTTTACAGTGATCCCAAGTCTCTCAAAAGCTTTCATTTGAAACGAGAATTACCCAAATAGTTTACTTATTGACATGTGCAACGTTACAGCTATGCGTAGGAACTATTTTGTTTTGAATATGAACTACTTTCTGTATATAACCGAGAATAATGGGTGACATGTATAAAAAAATAGAGAAAAATAAACTAAAAAAACAAAGAATAGAGAATAATGCGGTGCTGGAATATAAAAAATAGAGAATACAGGTAAAAATAAATGAAGAATAGAGAAAAATGGTCTAAAAAGTTAAAAAATAAAGAAATGAAGGACCCAAGCCAGACCCTCATGTAGCTAGTGTCATAACTTTTGAACATCGATATATAATAAGGAGATTTGGTATGATTGCCAATGAGACAACTATCTACCAGAGTCCAAATGACGTAGATTTAAGAAATTATAGATCACCATACGGCCTTTGGCAGTCAACAAAACCCGTACCTAGAGACCCGTACCGTATAACAAGCCATACATGTTCCCGGTATAACAACATGAGACATGATTCAAAAGACAAAAGAGGAAGCAACGAAATTACTCTTCAATCTTTTAAATCTATCTGGCAAATTTAAAACAAAAGAAAAGTATGTAAAAACATTTATTAGGCTTATATCAGTATCTCATAAACCTTACAGGTCTTCACAACATAAACTATGGAACCTGATGTTCAGTGGTTGTCGTTTGTTGATGTGATTCATAAGTGTTTCTCTTTCTCGTTTTTTATATAGATTAGACCGTTGGTTTTCCTGTTTGAATGGTTTTACACTAGTTATTTTTGGGGCCCTTTATAGCTTGCTGTTGGGTGTGAGCCAAGGCTCCGTGTTGAAGACCGTACTTTGACCTATAATGGTTTACTTTTACAAATTGTGACTTGGATGGAGAGTTGTCTCATTTTCACTCATACTACATCTTCTTATATCTATATACACACAACACAAAAAAACAAATGACAGTCACATACAAAATACAAGTACATGTAACTTACGCAAACACAAGGTAAAAAAACCTATCTTACAAAAAAAAACCGCCAAACAGAAGGTCAGCCAAACAAATCGTGTAAAAATAACGAATTAGGAGTCAGCTGCCTTAAACCTCTCTGCTGTAGAATGGAGATAAGATTTATGTAACCCACCCGTCTGTTAAAACAATATAAACTGGTCAAGGATAAGCACTAAACTCTCTCCCGATATATATTTGGAGTGCAGAGAAATTATGCCTCCCTTTTGAACCTTAAAATTCTCACTTACTGCCTATAAATGAGCTAATGTATTAGCAATAAAATGAACCATTTTATTAATACCTGTATGATTCAAATGAAGTCGGTCAATTCCCGGTATAACAACATCAGACATGATTCAAAAGACAAAAGAGGAAGCAACGACATGATTTAAACTACATCAACGAACAAAAAACAAGCTTTTAAAATGTATAAATCAAATTTGAGTGATTGAGTTAATTTGGTGGGCACGGATTCTGCAGCTAATGCTGCTGTAAGTAGAATTTAAAATAATAAGCCGAAGAAAGTCGGCCAACATATTGCGGTAAACAGAAAATGATAGAAATAAAAGCCAAAAATATCCACGCTGTAATCGTTAAATTGAGCAACACAAATTTCAATTAAAAATCTAGGATAATGCTGAACACTCAATGTACAAATATGAGGGTCTGGACGGGGTTTACAGAATAGAGAATAATGAGCCAATACTACAGGCTCCAAAAAATAAAGAAAAGAGAAAAATAGCCCCCCCCCCCTCCAGCCCCCAAAAAAAGGGGGAGAAAAATGGGTGCTAAAATATAAAGAATAGAAAATATTGGGCATGATGTATAAAGAATAGAGATAAGGGACTTAAAAAAATAGAGAAAACAAAATTGAACTAGCCCCTATCCAGACCTTCAAGTATTCTACCAAAGCTCATAAGCAAACAAAAAATATTGTATCGTAGGCTAACTGTCATAAGTACAGACACATCTCTTCAAACATGAAATACGCGGAGCTGATTCAGTTTGCGACAAACTAATCATTTTCTAGTTAATGGTAGTAAATGTATATTTAAGAAAGCAAATCCTCTCGTTAACTATACTTATCACTCTTCAATATCCTGAACTTAGCATTACCGTAATCTGTTTTTTGTAATTGAAAGACGTGTTCTGTAATACGGGTCTTAGCTCATTCGGACAACCTTGTCGCTTTTCGAAAATATCAAGTTGGAAAGTATAAATAAAAAAAATCTGATAAAAACAATTTAAGTTTTGTGCTCAAAGGGGTACCCAGCAGGTTTAATAATATTTCTATCGTTTAATTGTTCTGTTTGAAATTTGAGGTATATTAGAATGGGACCATTTGATTTTCGGGGATGGGGAGGGGGAGTTTAAAAATGAATATCCTAGCCTGGTTTTAGCTAAAAAAAAATAACCTCGCATAAGACAGGATGACAATGAATATTCTGCAATTTAAAATGCAGGTATCAATCGTGTACAAAAATGCAAATAAATTTTCTCGGAAAAAAAAAATAAGAATGCGTAGCAACACATGTAAATGAATAGTCAATCAGAACAAATCCTCCTGACCCCCAAAAAAATCAAATAACCGTCCCTTTATTATTGAGAAGAAACTGAATCAACTTCATAAATCATTATAATGTTCAAAACAGTACTAGGAAAACTGTAAGCCAATTTCACGTTCCAAACTTGTATGGATTTGACGGAAGTAAACCTAAAATTATCTGGATCAGAAAAATACAATTATAGATACATAATGCTATAAGATATTAAAATTCCTGAGCAAGGTTATTGACATATAGACACTAATTTTGGAGGAGTAATGGATACACATTTTTCAAGGGCGTACGGGCATACCGGAAGGACAAACGGACATACCGGACCTTACATACCGCTCATCAGCAAACAGGGGATTTGTTTTTCTAAACGTGCGACAATCTTATCTGTTTTAACTATTTAATTTCAATAATAGAATGCGAATGAAATCTTTAGTAAATCCATAGAAAGTGTAGTGATTGTCGTTCTACAACACTTTTATACAATTATGTTATAAAACGATATCTAATAGTTCAAGATTAGATGATTACATTACATTTATGTTTCATTAGACTCCGTAATTTTGATTGGCTGACAACAATCGCGAGGCATTCCAATATCATATTATATTTCCGTATAAAATACAACAGCTATGGCTGCAAGTGCTATCCGTTACTGTTAAAAGAGTGCAAAGAAAAACGAACGAAAAGCTTGTAACTCTTAGTTTCATAGTTGTAGCATTAAAATGTAATCATAAGAATTGAATGCTTCTTTTTATAGGGTTTTAAAAGCGTTGATTGTGTGCACATATTTAGTATGAAGCGCTTCCCATACAAAATGTGCTTCGGTCAACGCTTTTACACCTCAATAAATTTATGATAAGAAACATTCAATTCTTAAAATAAACATAGAATTTTTTTTGTAAAGATCGTAGAATGAATCAACTTGTGTTTAATTATTTCATGTTGACTTTTTTTAAGATTCGGGACGATTAGGCGCTTGACATATTACTTAGACACCGGTTAATTGTTGAGGACTATATGACACTCTTGGGGGGATATACAGTTTATAGAGCAGTGAGCCTATACTACTGAAAAATAGGCCAGACAATAAAGAATAAATAATTATAGGCCAATAAAATAATAAATAGAGAATAATAGGGTACTAAAATATAAAGAATAGAGAATGACATCAAAAATAAAGAATACAGATATGAAATCTGCCTAATCCAGACCCTCTTTTATGTTGCCGTTTATATGTCTTTTATATATATATATATATATATATATATATAAAAGGAGATGCTTGCCAATGATACAAATATCCAAAAGAGTTCAAATGAATCGAATTAAAGCAACTATTAGTCATTGTACGGCCTTCAATGATAAGCATAACACATACCGTATAGTTAGCTATTAAAGGCACCGACAATGGTTACTTGTTGCGTTGGGATATGATAAGCATAACACATACCGTATAGTTAGCTATTAAAGGCACCGACAATGGTTACATGTTGCGTTGGAATATGATAAGCATAACGCATACCGTATAGTTAGCTATTAAAGGCACCGACAATGGTTACTTGTTGCGTTGGGATATGATAAGCATAACACATACCGTATAGTTAGCTATTAAAGGCACCGGCAATGGTTACTTGTTGCGTTGGGATATGATAAGCATAACACATACCGTATAGTTAGCTATTAAAGGCACCGACAATGGTTACTTGTTGCGTTGGGATATGATAAGCATAACACATACCGTATAGTTAGCTATTAAAGGCACCGACAATGGTTACTTGTTGCGTTGGGATATGATATGCATAACGCATACCGTATAGTTAGCTATTAAAGGCACCGACAATGGTTACTTGTTGCGTTGGGATATGATAAGCATAACACATACCGTATAGTTAGCTAAAGGCACCGACAATGGTTAAATGGCATAACACATACCGTATAGTTAGCTATTAAAGGCTAATGGTTACTTGTTGCGTTGGGATATGATAAGCATAACGCATACCGTATAGTTAGCTATTAAAGGCACCGACAATGGTTACTTGTTGCGTTGGGATTCTTACTCGTTGATGTATAACACATTTTTTTTAATTTATTGATTTATTGACTGAGTATGCGCGTGATTAACTGAATATTTAAGAACCATTTAATATTGCATGTAAAGAAATTGTCAATGAGACAATTATCCATCAAAGACCAAATGACGTAGAAGTTAACAACTATAGGTTACGCCTTCAACAATGAGCAAAACCCATACCGCGAAGTAAGCATGAAAAGTCCCGAAATGACAAATGTAAAACAATTTAAACAAGTAAACTAAGGTTCTGATTTATATACAAAACGATAAACGAAAAACAAATATGATATACAGAAACAAACGACAACCACTGACTTCTGACTTCTGCTTCAGCTGGCGCCAAACACTCTCCCTAACCTAGGACAGTGGTGTAACAGTACTAGTACAAAATAAGAAAAAAAAAAATTATAAAAATCAGTTGAAAAGGGCTTAACTTATTATTATATAAAGAACAAAAAAAACTGTATGCCTTGTTTTCAATCAGGAATGTGCAAAGTATACAACATTTGCAATTCTATATTCTTTGCATTTATCTATGATTAAATCTAATTCTTTTTAATACTGAAATCTGGCAGAGGGCGTCGAGCTTCAACTTGTTGGTCTGCAGAGTTTCCGCTGGAGGTCGCCATTTTCAATCTATCGATGAGGGTCTGGATGTATGGGATTTACAGAATAGATAGTAATGGCAACAACAAAAATATAATTAAAAGAGAAAATGAGCAAACAGAATAGAGAATGATTGGGTGCAAATGTATAACGAATAGCTGTGAAAAATAAAAGAATTAGATAATAAAATACTGATTACAGAAATGAACAATGTACAGAATAAAGAAATCGTATAATTGAAGAAAAATAAAATAGTAAAATCATGATCATGAGAACTTTACAGAATAAGCGTTATTTCTAAAGAAAAATGCCCAAAACATTTAAGAATATAGAAATTAAGGACCTCTCATCTCGTCCCTCATTGTCTCATGTGCATCGACTCGTATCTGTTCATTTTTGTATTAAAGTTATTGATTCTATTAAATAGATAGCATTACACGTCTGCGCTTGGGTTTAAATTATAAAAATATTTCAGAACGATGAACCCATAAACTGCGTTTAAAAATACCACCGAATGTTCGTTATCTGATTAAAGATAAGCAAGTATGAAATATATTTACAGCGTACATTTCATTATGATTGTCTTTACGGGATCTAAAAAAATATATTTATACTTCGTCAGTGCATTATGGTTAGCATGGGATTAAAAATAGGTTACGCAATGAGGGATGCATGGATGGATTGGTGGCTGTTTAACGTCAAGCAAAAAGTTAAATGCATATTCAGGACGACAAAATGTTTAGGTACCATGTATATTAACCCTGCTTTGTATTAGACCGACACGTGCTAGTTGACAAGGTAACAGTGCACAAGAAGGCATATTACCCTACCCGAACATATTATTCTGACTCCGAACCGACAAGTCTATGATCTTACTCCTTAATGCTGCATGCTTAAAGGAGAAGCAACAACTACCAATTTTAAAGTCGTTGGTTTGACCTGGTCGGGGTTTCGAACCCAAGACTTCCCGATAGATTTGTGTTTGATGCCACTTTTAGAACTATTGGCTATATTGTGGCGGCCAGTTTTTATTGGTTGTGGAAATCGAACAGGTGGGAGAAACCCATCGACCTTCGGCATCTTAGTCAATTAAGATTGGAGTCAATGGCACCTGTCTCCTGAATCATTGATTTACTGTCAAGACATGTAAAACAAATGTCAAATCATTTACGAACGTTGAACAGAAATTTGTTCATTTTAACGTGAAAACGAGCTGTGATGAAGATTCAAGGGTATTTTCATACTGATTGTAATGAAACCCTTGATAGGAGATTGAACGGAACATGTCGGATGTTCAACTGGATAAGATACGATACTTATAACATTTGATCATATAACAAATATTCATTTCACGTTATGCTTAACAAGCAAAATTGCATTAACGGTCGACAGAGGACAAGGACAAACTTGACACAAATTACTTCATCCAGGTCTTGGTAAATCACACATTTGGAACTTTAGTCAATAAATCGTTATATATACAAATATAGATATTCTAACACAGCATCCCTTAGATTACGCTTTTTTATCGACTCGGGATACTTAGATTTAAAAAATCCCCAAAAATCTGTTTCTCTAATTATTCAAAAGAAAATTTGAGGTATAGGTATAATGTTCCGAATAGATAGGCGGGAGATTGCGCGCGACAAATTAAATTATCGTGTGGTGTATCAAAATATATCAAACTGGTCAGAATCAGTTTACATGTAAACAGAACTAGAGAAAAATCAATATACAATTATTTTATTTTTGACGTCTTATTACTCCCACTTTAGTGTGTGTATATTTTTATATATTATACGTATAGGTTGGACAATACTTGATCATGTTTTATGAAGATTTAAAGCCCAAGGCGAAGCCGAGGGTTTTAAATGTTCATAAATCTTGACCAAGTATTGTCTGACCAATTTAGAACATATTCACACCTTCGAGTGACCTTACAAACTGATCCTTTCCCATTGTAATATTCAAACCTTAATAAGAATTCACTTTTTATAATGAAATGTTAACTTGGTAAATAAAAGGAATGTATAACATAGGTAATGATCATTTCAATGGATGGAATGAAATAGCACTGACAGTTTTGTGGGGACAAAAAGGATAAATTTTTCAAACATTGAGTTTTTCTTCTGCTTCAGGTAAAATTTAATACTTATATACCTTAAATTTCTTCATTTTAATAAGCACACAATGTTATATAAATCAGCTTTTTAAATTTGTATATTTTATGGTAATTATAAAAATCACTCTATAAGTATTTGAATTACGACCATTCAACATCAGACGCTTACTTTTCATTGATGAAAGTACATTTATTGTGTTTTTTTTCGAAAAAAATCCTTTGCTTTATATATCAGCAGTCTGACATTGTTTTTCTTGAAACAAAAAAAAAAAAAAAAAAAAGAGAAAAAAAAAATAATAATTGACTTGAATGTCTGGTATAAAAATTGAATAAAAGATTATTTCAACTGAACCTTTGCCCCCATTTCATTTTTTGTTTGTTCTATATATGTACCATGATAAACATTTGCAATATTTAAAATGTTTTTATAATTCTATTCTGATTCATCTTTCATCAGTAGGCTGTTTTCCTAAGGAAAATGACTTAGGGGATTGTACACTTCATTAGTGTAGCACTTTCATAATTAATCTACAATGAAAAGTCATTCATGTATAGCATTTTATAGTGCATGGAAAGCCATGTTCTATGAAAATTAGAAGGGAAAAAACTTACTTTTCATTGGACGAGAAGGGGCGAGTATGATCTAAAGTCCTTTATATGACATTTTTATTACCTGAGATACATGTAATATATCAAAACAAACCTTGAATTGATTAAGATCCATTCAACCAACGCCCAATAAATACGTCAACAGGTGTTTACACCAGATATTGATGGATTGAAATCTGATAATTAGTGTACTACTACATTACGTCAACCACATGATATTTGTATTGAATATTTGAGAGATAGAAAAATATATATGATGACACTGATTGCACCGAAGATCGTGGTCATATTTAGAACATTTTTGTCTTTTAAAGTCGGTTTGGGTCATGACAATCATGTGACGCAGGATCTTCTTACCATTGCGGAACACCTACGTTCACCCCAACTGGTTTTTAGAGGGTTCATTCAAGTTGCTTCTGCCCATTGTTTTGTAGAGCATTTTTTTTTTGTCTCTTCGTAGTTTCTCTTTTGACAATGGTATTGGCTGTTTATCTTTGAAAAAAAGAGACGAAAAGATACCGAAGGGACATTCAAATTCACAAGTCGAAAATAAACTGACAACGCCATGGCTAAAAAAGAAAAGACAAGCAGACAAACAACAGTACACAAAACACAATATAGAAAACTAAAAACTGAGCAACACGAACCCCACTAAAAACTGGGGGTAATCCCAGCTGCTTCGGAAGGGTAAGCATATCCTGCTCCACATGTGGCACCCGTCGTGTTGCTTATGTTAGTATATGACTTATGATTTGTAATAGTCCTTAAGGCATCTTCTACATCTTGTATGCTGATTCTTGTTTGTCACTGTAAAATATTCAAAGCATGTCTAACTAAAAGGGATTTACACTTTGTTATTTAATTGATAAATTGATTAATTGTTATTTTGTTAATGTCCAGTTGCAAATATTTCATGCAATTTCTGGACAAAAACAAATAAACAGTACATAGAAAAGGTAGGGTTTGCTAAGTGTAGAGCACATCTTGAATAATAAGATCGTGACAAAATTTTAGCGCTATCTACGGACCCCTTTAAAATGTTGCAAGATGCCCTTAATTAAGGTGCTGAAAGCGTGGCACTATCCCTACACGAAAAATTTTCCCTGCACGAAGCATTGGATTGATTGTCACCAAACTGACCGGAAGTAGTTGTGCATTTGATTTATTCGATTAGAAAATTCGGTCACTTTAGTTGCAATTTAAACAACGACCATCAATATTATAACAGTTGATATGAGGACAAAGTCCTCGATAACATGAAGAATATCAATAGAAAATTAATTATACTAATGAATCCAAAACAATAGACCACTTTCGAGTTCATCCTTCACCGGAAAAACTCGTCAATTATGCGCGCCTTGATGACGTCATTTACCAGATAGAGGATCGCCTGTATCCCTGCACTGTTAACGTACATCAAGCGTCTTAGAGATCGTCATTGTGCAGGATAAACTAGAAATAATGTTTGTTTTGTAAGTACTTAATCACAATTCCTAATGACAGCAGTGCAGATTGTCAATTATGAGAATTTAATTTCCGAATAATTCGTGCAATATAGCATTATAGTTTGCCAACCACTCGCTCAAGATTGGAACGGAAGTGACGATGCCCCTAAACGCACGAATGACGTTCACTAAAACCAAAGTTTTGACGGAAATGCATCGAACTCGAAAGTTGTCTATTGATTTTTCGCAACATTTGCACTTGCGCATTACACTGTTATTGTATTGGTAATGGCAGCTGCCATGCTGTAAATCATACGATTTCCCGCAAAATTTGAGGTGTATCGGATTATTATGAAATTATCCAACGTGTAAATTCATGAAGAATATACGCGAAAGGATCTACTTTTTCTGAGCAAATGAATATATATATGTAGTGCATCTATTACGATTGACGGATGCATAATTAGCGGCAGCAAACATGACGCCTTCACGAAACGGCCGAGTTGGTTCAATCAATTTAGAATATTCACTTTGAAATTTTCGTTCGGAAAGTGCCACGCTCTATGTTTGTCCATTTTCCCACTGGTAGTCTATCTTTATTGTCTTTTATCTAAATAAACCAACGTTTTAGAATCTGCACCATATAAATGTATTTATTTTTTAAGTTTAAATAGAACCTTTGAACAACGACCATCAATTTCATAAAAGTTAAATCATATTGTCTTTAAGTTTATAGCGCGCTGCGCTTTTAAATTGACTACATCTCAGGCTCATGTAAATTTATTTATCTTAAACTTAAATTGAAATCCAAATAAAACACCACAAAAGATTGTTTTTCTTTTTTTTTTGCTGCGTGAGACAAAAAAAAGACGAACAATAATCGAAATTGTATTGATCTATGTGGTATAGTGCTATAGAAATCAGCGTGTGTTAGTATTCCTTAACTCAATAGTTAAAAAGAAAGAGCTAAAACGTCGTGCTGATTAGGATGAGAGCGTGGTTAATGCTACATCCGGGGATTTGAAATGTCCGACATTAAATGCACTGATTTAGAATAAATATATATACTCTCATATCCGGAGATATTTTCTAAGCGTCGTAAATTGAATAAAGGAAGGATTATTTTTGACAAACGTTTCCTGTCAAGACACATTCGATGGGAATTTTTATTGAATTTGATTTAGTGGAGCCAATCTTGTTATTTGTCCTTCATTGAATAATTTGGTAAACAGGGTAATAAAAATAAGACGTGCGAAGACGGATTAATTTTTTTTTTTTACTAACTATAGAGCATTTTCGCAATTACGATCTTTACTTATTATTATTCTCTTATTTATGTATTTATTATATATTATTATGTATTCTATAAAGTTTATTTATTTATTTATTTATTTATTTATTTATTTATTTATTTATTTATTTATTTATTTATTTATTTATTTATTTATTTATTAATTCATTTATCTATTTATTTATTTATATTTATTTATCTTTTTATCTATCATTTTAAGACCGTTTAAATAAATTAACATTGTTGTTAATCATTTCTTCAAGTTATAAAGTTAAATTCCGCTATTTACTTTTCTTGGTGTACGCAGAACAGGGCACATCTCTTTGTAAACAGGTGTTTGACAAACACTCTTCGTTTTACATGTTATACATCATTACAGCTTCTAGAGTACTAATCTATCATTGACAAGACGTAATAGTACTATACACTAGCAAACTCCGATTCATACTACTCTACTCTTGAAGGAGTAAATGAAAATAGTTGCGGAACGGAAATAAACACCGTGTACGGAATTGGATACACTAGGTAATGTATATGATACAAACGTCGGAACGACACTGGTTCTAAAACCAGATGATATTTTGTTATGTACAGCCATAAAGTCTTCACGTGATATTTTTGTACATACAGCCATTAAATTCATCACGTGATACTTTTGTATGTACAGCCATTAAAGTCATCACGTGACATTTTTTTTTCCGTATCCCAAGTATAAATGTATATATCTATTTAATCAAAAAGGGTTGATTAACCTTAAGTGTCCAGTTGTCCGGCAATGCTGCAAAACATAACATGAGCCAGATTTAACCAAAAGTTCCTATAAATAAAACAATAAGCTTAAATCACGTTCGATTAGCAACGGTGGATACAATTTTCATTCAAGTCTTAGCGGATCTTGTTCTTTCAGTTAAATGCAAAATATGAGCAAAACAACACAGATGTTCGCTAATTTTTCCTAATAATACAAACAAAACAACAATCTTTTTCTGGTCCAGTCCTGTTTATTTATATCCATTTTATTTTCTTATGACAACTAAAAGGAGCTTACATCTTATGTTGAGATAGATCATGCACATTTATGTATTTAAATGAATTGTCATTAAAATCTAAAAATAGGCTCGATAAATAAAAATTTAGTGTTACAATTTTTTTTTAAAGATTGGGATAGAATCTTTAGTGTGATTAATAAATGAACATAAACTAAGTTTTATATTTTCTACAGAAGTAGAGCAGTCATAATATTATTTTACTTCCCTTTACTGTATACAAGAACCTGAAGAAACTAATCGTCATATTTACAGTTGTTCTATCAACGAAGGATCTATTAAACTAAAGTATTGATAAGTTACAAAAACAATCATTTAAGAGCCGTTATTGCAATGAAATAAGAGATTTTTCTCATTCAAATATTTTCATCAATTGATATTCCACTGAATCTACATTAAAATTGACAGCAGTTATAGAAAAAGAAATCCTACATGCCAAACAATTCATTTTCTATTTTCAAATCATCAAGAAGAAAATCCATTACATTTTATACAAACGCACCCATCAATGTCATTAGTTGTGTTATTCCGCAGTAAAAGTTTTCCAACCGCTTTAAAAGTTGATTTATTTGATTCATATTAATTTAAAATATCAATGTAGTATCATAACTGCATACCTAATTGCTTCCTTTAACTCTTTTTATCAAATGACGACATCATGGAGACGGTCAGAGCTACAAAATATATATGGATCTGGGTGGGGTTTACAGGCAGAACAATGGACCAAACGAAAGAAATAATAGAGAAAAATGGATAAAAAAATAAACAATAGAAAATGATGTGGTGCTAGAATAAAGAACAGAGAATGATTGACCGAAAAAAGGAACAAAATGGTCTAACAATTAAAGAATTAAAAAATGAAGACCCCCATCAAAACCCCCTTATAAATATATCTGTACATAATCATGTCATTAGAAGACTTTCCTTTAATGGTATGGATTTTTTTAAGGATTCCCAAACTATTCTTTTACCGTGAATAGCCCAACATATGTTTTTTTATTTTAATGTTATCAGGACTCGGTATTTTACAACTATCTTTAACTGATATCACTTTGAATTGCTACGAAAATACTATTTTAAAAAGCGATACATTGTAAGGTACATGTCAATTTCAAACAGCTGGACTTCTGGGAAGACCCAGCGTAGTATGTATGCGCAAACACATATTTGTGTTTTTAAATTTTGATTTTGTTAAGCAAAACAAACAGAAAATATTTCTGAATTGAATAAAGAATTAGACTGTTGACAAAAAATAAAACATTTGAAATGATCTATGGCTAAAAGTCCGTCGAGATAGAATTGCGTAATAAAATAATTATAGTATGCATTCCTACAATCACAAATGCACTGTTATCACGGTACGTTTATGGCGAATACAATAACACAAAGTCTGTTCCCGATTCTGTAATCTAAAACGTTACATTATTAAAATCTGCGTTACCAGGAACTAAACCCTTCAGATAAAGTTGATTTATTTCTCTAAACTTCTACATTGTTAGAAGATTATTGAAAATAATGTAGGCGTAGTGCATTGCCTCCGTTATCTCCTAATGTATTTATGTCGATCTTATATATTTTTATGGAGTATCAATGGAATCTATATACAATTGTAAATGAAATATTGTACTTTTAAGTGATAATTGCTGTTGTGGTTCTCTGATTCGTCGGATATAATGACTTCGATATCATTAAAACTACTGATGTCAATTTCATATACTTGTTATGGAAGTTATGGAGTTAATATTAATTTAATGAAATATTGAATTTCAATCGTGGTTATAATAACATTAAAAGCTATTGTGATGTTAGATAATTAATTTTGTTCTGTATTTAAAATTTTGAAAGTCCTTCAAATATTTGATATTATATGATATTGAATGACCACTGCATTTCAAATGAGGTCTAATTGAAGCATTCGGCATTCAAGCTTTTCATTTCAAAAGGGATGAATAATACCTTTACAGTACTATACATTTAGTTCCAATGATTATAAAGTACTAAGACCTGCAAAATAATATAATGTACAATGCTGCTCATGTATCTGATTAAATGGAGATGTTGGGTAATCATGAATGTGACAGCAACCCATAAACACAACAAACCACACCTAGATGTCAGGAAACAGTCACCAACAACAGCCGGTGTTAATACAAAAGCGACGCCCTTAACCCCCTTATTTAGTAAAGATGTGAATACATTAAGCAGACACTATCAAAGTTCTGCTGTCAACAAAAAAATCCCCTAAAGCAACAAAAAAAAAAAGCTTAAGACATGGCAAAAAACAAGCACTAAAGAGGTTCCTGACGGGCACATACACATGTGGCGGCGTTAAACCAGTGTTTTAGACCCCTCTACCCCCTTCCCCAACTTTAGATTTCAATCATTGGACAAGCAAAAGTCAATAAGAGAAGATAAAATAAAAATCAGAGCGTTTGCTACAACTTTTTGTTACGTTCGTAAGTGGCTTGTTGGAAGGCAACATTTCTGTCCTATCCCACATGCCCTCTTTTCCCCGTCCACATTCATTCCTGCTTGATTTATTATTAATTGTTTTGTTAGGTGTGCATGCATGGTAAAAACAACAACCAATCAATTAATATATATAAGTTTAATCATTTCCGTAACATACTATACCATCACTGGCTTCAGTTTTGATATTCATTTTGGCCTTTTAAAATTTAATGGATTTTTTGTTTGTATGATTTTTCATATTTTCTGGTCTTTGTTGTTTTGTCAGATTATCTCTTCTAATTTCTTTTATATGTAGTTATTCATAAAAGAAAATAGAGATATGAACATATTCGTATTTAACATGGTAAAAACATGATGTCTACTTTTGACACTGGCGAATATATTAAATATACACGTTCAATGTACGTTTTAGAAACCTTGTACCATATTCTAGAAAGGGTCCCTAGTTGACCTGTTACAGAGCAAAATGTCTGCGTCTAACCAACATTTACTGTTTTTCAAGTGGCAGTCTAAGTGTGTCGCCATTCATCTCGGTGGATAAATTTTGAAATATCTAAACCTATTTGACTTATATTATTAGTTGTTCTCGTCCTTACTATTCAGGAAATATTTGCCACAAGACGTAAAGCAAAAGAAGCAATCAATTTACAGACGAGTTAAAAGGTTGAATACTCATTGTTTACACATTAGAACTTAAGCTAACTTACTGGGGGGACAAGTAGCGAAAAATACAACAACTAATATATGTTGATAATTAAACTCCAATAATTATGGTATTTTTAGACTGCATGTAACAGAACGGTTTCTGAATCATTATAGTCTTTTACATCTAACCTTTTAGAGTATCCTTCTATTTGTACTCTATCTTCAAATTGAGTTCACGTCAATTATTTTGTCTTCTTTTAAAATTACACTGGAAATTGTTGTTAAAATACTCGATCAATAGAAAAGTTCATAATTTAAATGTGTCTCCGAGATATATTTATTGCATGTTAGAGATTAGAATTTCACACATCTAAAATTGCATATTTTTTTTCTATTTTCAGTCGGTGGTGTGTAAAGATTGCATTAGTCAAAGTGAAATATTGAATCACTTCGTCAACGTCCGCAAGAGCCAGTATCAGAAGAGAACAGGAAAGAAGTAGTTCCTTGGAAACAAATTAAATTGAGAACGTGATTAATCACTACAGGTCTCAAAGATCAACTACTACATTAATTTGTTTTCAGTCATAATGTTACATAGCTCCCTTAAGTATTTTATTAATAACGGGACAAATTCAAATATCAATGTTAGTGGTGAAATCTACATGCTTCATGAAACGAGTACTATGGGTAACTACGTAGCATCTGTACAAGAAATTTCCGAACTGAAACAATTTGAGACTTTTTATAAACCTATTCATGGCTACTTAGCCGCGTGTGTTTGTGTATTTGGAGTGCTGGCAAATATATTAAATATAGTTGTGTTGACGCGGAAGAATATGCTTACGTCAACAAACGTCATTTTAACTGGATTAGCAATTTCGGATGGACTAACAATGGCATTGTATTTTCCATGGGCATTAGGAATGTACATTATAAATGGTGTTGAAGCCCGACCGTCAAGGGATACGTACCAATTGGCTCAATTCCAAATGGCATATGCTATAATGAGCGTAATAGTGCATTCAGTATCGATTTGGCTGACCGTCACGCTTGCCGTCTTTCGATATGTTTTTATCAGATTTCCGCGCAGAGGTGTTCGACTTTGTAACATAGAACGGGCTAAAACGGCGTGCGGTATAGTGGTTGCGGCTGTCTTATTTGTTTGCTTACCAAATTCACTAACCTACGAGATAGTTGGAGAATGGTATAATGTTACATTAACGGACGGAACCTACGTAAATGGAACGGTTTATTGGGTTGATGTGAAAAGTGCAACGGGATTTTGGGAAGTATTCAAAATCTAAACTTCTGGATTCAGGCTATTTTTATAAAGCTGTTACCATGTTTTCTTCTAACAGTGTTCAGTCTGTTGCTACTTAAGACAATGAGAGACGCTGAGAAAAGACGTAAGCGACTACTTAATAAAGTTCCTTTGTCGGACGGTGAAAGTGGTGCTCTCAGCAGTGGAAGTAATACTGGTAAGAAAATAAAAAAGACAAGCCGGAGCAACAGAACAACTCGCATGTTGCTTACTGTGGTTTTCATGTTTATTATAACAAATACGCCACAGGGTATTCTTAGTGTCCTAAGCGGCCTTATACATGAGTTTTTTCATAATGTGTACATGCCACTAGGAGATTTATTGGACATTATGACATTGCTAAATAATGGTATAAATTTTGTTTTGTATTGTACTATGAGTAAACAATTCCGTGAGACATTTATCAAAATATTTGTTAAAAATTCTATGGGCGCTAATAATGGTGTACGTAAAACTACCACGTATATAACGGCACAAGATACACAAGCTACGCGCGATTCTGATGTGTAAACGTTGCTTAATATTGTTTGTAGATATTGTTTCATTATGACAACAAAAATCATAAATCAATTGGTGCATTTTTTTCCTTCTTCTGGTCAAATTACAAATTAAAAAAGTCATGACAAATGTATAACTGTGACTTACTAATAATAGGTAAAATACATTTTCATAGTTTCGTCGATTGGTAGGGCCCCTTGCAGTTATCAATATACCTTTCCGAAAAAAATATAAACAAGAGTTTGAACCATATATCAATTAATTCTAATAATGAATGAGTGTGTGTGTGTGTGTGTGTGTGTTTATGGTTTGTGTTTGTACTACTTGGAAATATATCAAGTTTGTATTTACAATACATCAAATTTTCATTTATTTTTATTAACATCAGTGTCTACACATTTGTTGTAAAATCTATGAATATTCAGAGCAAAAACATGCATGTTTATAGGTGTGAATATCCAGAGGAAATAAAAACATTTCATATTAATAGATGTTATCCGTTCATGTAATTTCAGGGATGGGGTTAACAGAAAAGTGAATAATGGAATAATTAAGGATAGGGAAAAATGGAAAAAAACAGTAGAGAGTAACGGGGTGGTAGAATAAAAAAGGGGAACATTGGATAAAAAGAATTGATAAAAATTGCTGAAAATAAATAACGAATGCAGAAATGAGGACCCCACCCTTCCACCTCCCGACCCCCTTGTATACGTCTGATTGATGTTCATTAATATGCATTTCTTTCTCTATTATTTTTAAAGCTATGTTAATGAAATAATAACGTAAATAAAAGTCGATAGGCTCACAAACGTAGCAAAAGTAAAAGCCATATATCTCAATACAACCCTAATTCATAAAATCAAAGATCTAGCCGGAAAATAGTTCAATAATCACACGAATTTGGACCGTATTAGGGGTTATCCTCATTAGAGGTTTTGAGTCTTTTGATATCCAAAATAAGGCATCGATTGCAGACTTGTAGCTTAAGGTGCTAGTAAAAAGAGATATGGGATATATACATCAATGAGCTAACTAATAAGCAAACGATTCAACGTATTCACTTTACTAAAATCGAGACGATTCAGTGTGGGGAAAAAGGTTAAGACACCAAGCTATGGTTGCCTCTGTTGTCTATACTGTTGACATTTTGTTTCCCTGCTACTATTTCATAGGCTTTTATTCCACATCTCGTTGCTTCGTTCACTTATGAAAGTTATTTACCGCCAAGGTGGTCCCGAGGGAGCATGCTTATGTCAAGTGAGATAGACCGTTGATTCTATCCCAAACCGGTTTAAACCAAAGACTCAAAAATTGCTGCTTCTCTGCAAAGCACTCAGCAATAGGAAATGAGTGCATGCAAAGATTTATTGAGTCGATTCAGAGGCAGAATAGTGTGTTATAGGGTTATAGGTCGTCCTACCAGTAATACCTTGTGAACTAGCACATAAAAAAACAACTCATCGTATTGGTCTAGAACGAAGTAGGGTTCATATTCATTTCACATCAATACGTTCTCGTCCTGAAATGCAAGTAATATTTGCCACTGGACGCTAAACACCAACCAACTATTATCTTCATCCTCATTCAACTTCTCATTTGAATGGCTTTTTGACCGTTTTTATTTCATTTAGCATTTATTTATAGTGTTTCATTAAAGAAGATATTTAAATATGTTCTCATCCTGAACTGCCAGTAATATTTGCCACTGGACGTTAAACACCAACCCATTATTTTCATCATCATCATCATCATCATCATCATCATCATCATCATCATCATCCAACTAACCATTTGCTTTTGCATCTGTTCTATTACATTGTTTCATTCAAGAAGACATTGACGGCAACTTTCGTTATGAGGTTGATGACAAATTATTTATAATGATTACAATATTCTCAAGAGTGATGTCAATTTCTAAATATTACAAAGGTTCATTAAGACGGTTTTAAATTATTTATCCCCAATCTCTAATTATATTGATTTGCATTTGTTATTATACTTCATTATTAGAATTAGGAAATATGATCATTGGATTACTGTGTAACTCCAAAAGGATCTTTCTTAATAGAATTGTTAATTGTTATCCCATAACAGGTATTTGAGAAAATTACTTTAATTGGAAATAAAAGATTTGAATACTCGTTGTTGTTTTGTGGTTATTTCTACTTATTTATTTTGATTGATTGTTGGTTGCCTAACGTCCAGTGGCAAATAGTTCATGCATGTTCAGGACGAACTTATTTGTTTTGCTTTTGCGAGGCGTTACTGCTGTGCTCTTGCATGTTTTTATTTTTATTTTTGTTCATTTATATGTTTCGGAGTTTAGTGTGAAGTCCATATTCGCTGAACTAGTATACATTATTGTTTAGTGGCCAGCTGGAGCTCGCCTCCGGGTGCGGGATTTTTCGCTGTGTTGAAAACCCATTGGTGGCCTTGCGCTTTTTTCTGCTCTTTGGTCGGGTTGTTGTCTCTTTGGCACATTCCCCGTTTCCATTCTCAATTTTATTAATTAAGCTACACTTTTCTAGTTTTGCTACACAGCCAAACAGGTAACAAATAGTACCATACATGAGGGTGTGGATGGGGGTTTACAGAATAGAGAATAATGGGCAAAAAATATAAAGAATAGAGAATAATGGCAGAAAGTATAAAGAATAGAGAATATAATGAGGTGATAAAATATAATGGATAGAGAATAATGGGAAAAAGGTATAAAGAATAGAGAAAAATGGTCTAAAAATTAAAGAATACAGAAAGGAAGGACCCCCATCCAGACCCTCACACATAATAAAGAGAAATACTTGTAATTAAAGATACGCTAATCAACAAAATTGTCATTTTTTCAGTATTTTTTTTTTTTTATTATCTTTTTTAAATTCATTTTTATTTATTTTTTCTCGATGGATGATTACAGGACACAACTATTTTACCGAAAAAAAACTATTAATAAATCTTACCTACATCGTTCGATAAAATTAGCTCATCTCGTTCAGAAAATATTCGTTGGCTATTAACGCTTAATTTGCACATATATACAACTTTGCTCATTTTTTATTTTCTTAAAAAGGCGAGTTTTTACAACGTATGACTATTTTCTGATAAAATCTAAACATTCCTGTTTGTTTACCTATATTTGCATTTTATTTAAAGCATGTTTGAAAATAGATAAACTGTAAAAATGTGATTAAACAAAATATGTAACATTGTATTATAGTATATATTTATCTAAATAAATGTTGTTACAATCTAGTATCTGCCATATTTCAAACGCCTAAATTGTACATTTAAGTAATGCAAACGTTGACTTGACATAAACAAATAAAAAAAACCACAATACGTTTTTATTCAGAACAGCAATAACAAGTGAAATAACAAAAATACCGAATTCCAAAGAAAATTCAAAATGGAAAGTCCTTTAACGAATGGCAAAAATCAAAAGCTCAAACACATCAAACGAATGGAAAACACTTGTCATATTTCTGACATATGATTTGCAATCCCAATTATGTATAAAATATGTTAACCACAAATGTTGGACACACCATTCGGCACACCTCGGCAGATCTCAGAACGCAGGGTAGCGGAATCTGCTGATGTTTGCCGATTGAACAACAGACCACACTAACCACAAACACCCAACTCATCTGTATGCAAACAGTTAAGGAATAACACATGATCCAGATAACATGATAATATACATACACGACATTCGATGGGACTAAACAAGTTTTACGTGCGCACAAATACCTATACTACTAAAATAACGAGGTCCAATTTGTTAGCTGCCATGA
Source organism: Mytilus coruscus (assembly GCA_017311375.1). Lineage (NCBI taxonomy): Eukaryota > Metazoa > Mollusca > Bivalvia > Mytilida > Mytilidae > Mytilus > Mytilus coruscus. The sequence continues at coordinate 20,015,987 of CM029607.1, forward strand.
CGTAAAAACGACGAATCAAAGAACTCAACTGTATATATATATAACTAATATACAACAATGGTGTTGATTAAAATTACACCATGATTCCAGGCCATTTTGTCTTCCAAATAATTAATATTACAAATAATTAACAAGTTCTTGGTCGAATCCGATACTTATACCAATAGTATATGCCACATGTAGTTTCCGGTTGTAGTAAGAAAACCAGAACGGGTTCAAACAGAAAGATTTTGTAAGCAGACTGTGCACATTATAATCAGCATGATTTTATCAGATGACAATACGAACACTTAAAACCCAGGCTAAAAATTAGGCGTAGATACTTTAATTCAGTCATGGACTCGCGATGTCGCGGATGTGTCCTAGTAAAGATAAAGGAAATGTTATATGAATGCCAATGCGACAACTATTCACCAGAGTTCAAATGACGATGTAAGCAATTATAGGTCACCGTAGGCATTCAAAACAGAGGGCGAAAGATACCAAAGGGACATTCAAACTCATAAGTCGAAAATAACCTGACAACGCCATGGCTAAAAAAGAAAAAGACCAACAGACAAACACAATAGTACACAAAACACAACATAGAAAAATAAAGACTGAGCAACACGAACTCCACCAAAAACTGAGGGTGATCTAAGGTGCTCCGGAAGGGTAAGCAGATCCTGCTCCACATGTGGCACCCGTCGTTTTGCTCATGTTAGTACAAACCCGGTAATAGCTCTAAATCGGTAGGTCACATTCGGAGAAAGGGGGACGGGATTGTAGTTACGACATTTGGTGGAACATATCCGCTATCATCTGTGAACTTTTTTTCAACAATGAGAAAAAAAGGTAAACTGTATAGTAAGCTATAAAAAGGGACCAACATGAGAAATGTGAACCAATTCAAACGAGATAACTAACAGCCTAATCTATAACAAAACAATTCAAGAAAAAATAAATTATATGACAGACATAAACCAACGCAAACCACTGAATTACAGGCTCCTGACTTACGACAGGCACATGTTTATGAGCACACAAACCTCCTATGCGTATCTAAACAATATGTTTTATTTTGTAAAAGTAAAACACACAAGAAAAACCTGCACAGTGAATGATCTACAAGCATGATGATCACTACCTTTAACAAGTAAATAAAAACGACACGTATAATATTGAACCTTTTCAAAAAGAATTAAGGGATATGAATGCGCATGACAATAAAGAGGCAGCCAAAGACCAAAACAGGTACGTGGAAACACAATAAAAAATCTACATGTATTCGAACAGAAAACGTAAACAAATTTTAAGGAATAATTCAGACATGAAATTTCAAATTTAATACATGCAGTTTAAAATTTAAGAATCCAAATTTGAATATCTAAAGATAAAATGCGGGTTAAAAGTCGAAATTCAGTCCCCGGGTACGAAATTCGATAGTTTAACCTTTATACCCGAAACGGTGAAACAAGTAACATCTTTTGATCTATCAAAAACTAAAGACTAGTTAGTAGTTCGATTTACGAGCAAAGAGCTGCACATATTGAAAAACTCACACAAGAAGAAAAAAGATCTTGAACAACACGTTTCTATGAAACAAATAAAAAAAAAAAAAAAAATAAATAAAAATAAAAATAAAAATAAAAAATAAGCGGAAAAAACCGCTAGAAATATCCCGAGTACTTTGCTTTCACCATATGAACGTACTAAACAATGTGAGGTTTAAAAACATTTATACAGACTCTGAAAAATTACATGACATTCCAAAAAACGTGGTGAATGGTAGCGGTTTCCCGATTTTCCAAAGAAGATGTTAGCTACGATTATGTCGTTGCGGTCAATTCCGTTTTTCTCAAGCATGCGCAGCAGCAAATTCCTGTATTATGATTGAAAGCTTCAACAATGCCATCGCTTCTAGAAAAACACGCTGGAATCACCTGCATAATATGATTTACTACTTTATCGAATGTCATTTGCAGGTTGAAATTTACAGTTATCGTCGGATTCGAATATTAAAAACGCACATCAATATTACAATGAATATGTAAATTCGAAATCTTGATATTTAGATTGAAAAGGGGGGGCAGGACCTTTATCGGGACGTCGGGATCGGGTGTTTTTCAACTCGGGATCTCGGGATTGACCCTTTAGGGACCCGGGATTTCTTTTTTCGAATTTCGGGATGTCGGGATTTAATTTTTTTTAAATTCGATACCTCGGGATTTCATGTTTTTAAGCCCGGGATTTCGGGATCAGGACCCCTCCGACCCCCCCCCCCCTTTTCTAGATTGTATTTGTTGTATACCATATTGCACAGAAAAGGAGGCGTAACAAATGCTATGTTGTAATTAAAAAATATAAATGAGGGTGTGGAGAGGGAAAAATAGGCACTAAAAATAAAGAATAGAGAATAATGGGGTGGTGAAATGTAAAGAATAGAGATTAATCGGCAAAATTAATAAAGAATAGAGAAAAGTGGCTCCCCATTCAGACCCTCGTGTATTTAAGGGAAGAATAGACCTTATCGGCACTTGAACTATTGACGTCATACAACATTCACTTCTGCATTCTACGTCAGACATGTTATTTTGTGTCGTCAAAATTTTACGGAAAAGTTTGTGATGTCAGGTAATGCGGACAAATAGCGATACGGTGTATAGATAATACTTGTGTTTGTGTCACAAAAATATTAACTCGCCAATGAATAAGTAAAAAGTAAAATAACAAAAATACCAAACTCAAAGGAAAATTCAAAACGGAAAGACCCTTATGAAATGTCAAAATCAAAAGCTCTTGAAAACACATCAAACGAATGGAAAACAACTGTCATGTAGTCCTGACTTGATACAGACATTTCCTTATGTAGAAAATGGTGGATTAAACCTGGTTTTATAGCTAGCTAAACCTCTCACTTGTAGTCTATGACAGTCGCATAATTAAAATTCCATTATCTCGACAACAATATGTGAACAAACAGACATAAGAGGTAAAAATGTAAAAAAATGGGGTACAGCAGTCAACATTGTGTTATAATTTTGATTAATAACTATAAAAACAAACAACTATGTAAATGATTAACACGTTTAAGTTTCATATAAAACACAAATAGACCCCAAAAAATCTATAAAAGAGAATTTCTAACAAAACGATCAGAAAAAGGAACAAAAAAAAAAAAAAAAAAAAACAAGAAAACCATGACTGAATAAAAAAAAAAAAAAAAGGGTTAATAGAAAGGAAGAATAAGTTCATTGCATGCAGTTGTCGTTTATACAACTTTCAACATTAACATTAATACAAGGTGAAATGAGCTTTGTGTAATAGAAAAACATATTAAGGATATAAGGATATGGGATATCCATCCATTACACAAAATCAGGACATGCACATCAAAAAACACACAAAGCAAAGGAACAGCGCTTTTATTGCTGTTCTTCATCTCAAAGTCACAGTGAGGCCTTCAACAAGGACCAAGAATACTCCTACCTCTCTGCAAGTTTAACTGTGTGGCAGTTTATTTTAAAGTAGTTCAATCTATCCTATGCAGCGTTTTTTTGTAATATAAAACCTACACAAAGCTCAGAATGAGAAAAGAAAACCTTATGAAACATTTCGGAGTGACTTTCGGAGAGAAAAGAGCTTTAAAAACAATGCCAATGGATACAGATTTAACTCCAAGTCAGCATCGTCAGTCCCCGAAAGCATATAGGCTAATGGAGTTAGGGAAGACACCAATTAAAGTTGAAAGATTAAGACATTGTTTAAAGAGTTATCCGAATAAAATTGATGCACATATATTGTTAGATGGATTTACAAATGGATTTAAAGTAAACTACATGGGTCCGCGTCAATCTGTTAATTGTTCAAACTTGATTTCGGCAAAGCAGCAGGAGTCTGAATTAGAAGAAAAAATTATGAAAGAGATTCAGGTTGGGCGAATAGCGGGCCCCTTTAAAAACAAACCTTTTTCGAACCTTCGCTTATCACCGATAGGGCTTGTAGCTAAAAAGCCTCCTCCGGTCTCTAAAACTCACGGATGGCGTATGATACAACATTTGAGTTATCCACTTGGAAGTAGTATTAATACTTTCATTTACCCCCAACTAACAACTGTGCAATACACATCCCTTGACAAAGTTCTTGGCACTATTAGTAAACTAGGAAAGGGGGCAGAACAAGCACGAATGGATATAGTCTCGGCATTTAGATTATTAATATTGCACCCTGATCAATTTGTTTTATTTGGTTTTCGCTTCGAAGACAACTTTTATTTCCAGAAAGCGCTCCCGATGGGTTGTTAGGTGGCGTGCGCCCTGTTCGAAAAATGTGCATGCTTTTAGAGTGGTTAGTCCGGTTTCAATCGTGCAAGGAATCAATAGAGCATTATTTAGACGATTTCCTACTTGCCGGAGAAGCTAGGTAGGGGGAATGTTTGCATCTCATGAACAATTTTAGAATTATTTGCAGTGATACTGGAGTTCCTTTAGTGGAGGAAAAAACTTTAGGTCCTTCGTGTATTATGACTTTTCTGGGGTTAGAAGTAGACACTTTGGAGATGGTTATTCGAATACCACAAGACAAATTAACAGAGGTTAAGGAAAAACTGGAATTGACTATAAAGAAAGAAAAATCACTCTAAAGGATCCTCAATCTTTAGTGGGCTCTCTGAATTTTTGTGCCAAAGCTATTCCGTCAGTTCAAGCTTTCAACAGGAGGTTTTGTGATGCGATGTGTGGGATACAAAGGCCAAATCATTTTATCCGAGTGACACTAAGAATGAAAGAGGCAATAGAAACTTGTCTTACATTTCTCGATAATTTCAATGGTACTTTGGCTATTGGTGAGAGCGAATGGCTTTCAAATTGTGAAATACATTTGTTTACAGATAGCGCTGGTAACCCAGATTTAGGCTGTGGGGTTTACTTTTCAGGCCGATGGGCTTATTTTCAATGGCCTAGTAGTTGGGAAAACACTAATTTAATGGCTGATATAACCTTCTTGGAGTTGGTGCCTATTGTGCTATCAATTTTATTGTTTAGTGTTTTAAAGAGGATTTGCATAACAAGCGAATACTTTTTCATACAGATAATAAGGCACTTGAACAAGAAATCCTCAAAATCGAGACGGGTGATGGAGTTGGTTCGGCCTTTTGTATTACACACAATGCTTTTTAATATACAATTTAAAGCAGTACATATTGAAGGTCGTTCGAACTTCATCGCTGATGCTATTTCACGAAAACAGTGGCACAGATTCCGCATGGTAGCACCACAAGCAGAGACAGAGGAGACACCAATTCTAGAAACTTTTGTGCAGCTGATTTCCGATCTGAAATTTATCGTCTAGTAGATGCCTCACTAGCTTCGAACACGAAGGATACATATAGAACTGGGTTGCGGAGTTTTGAGATATTCCGTAAAGACTTTGTTATAGAGTGCGTTTAGCCGCCCCCCCTTTCCCCCCCACTCGCATATTGTGCTTTTTATTGCATATTTATCACTGAAAGGGAGAGCACATAATTATAGCTGTCAGTTGTTACGTGACCGCTATTGGTTTTTGTTGCAAGGTTCTACAATCTCAATTTATGGACTATTCACAAAATTTTATTATACGTAAAATGTTATAGGGATTGAAACGCTATAAGTTCTCGAAAGATAAGAGGCTTCCAATTATATCGGAACTCTTGGCTAGGATAATTGAAAAGTTGCCATCGATTTGTTATTCAGCATATGAATCTTTGCTTTTTGAGGCAGCTTTTTCAGTCGCCTTTCATGGCTTTCTAAGAGTTGGAGAATTGGTTTACACAAAATTAGGCCAAGCGCAAAATATAATATCAATACATGGTACACAAATTTTATACGGAGCAAAAGGGGAGTTTATTAGGCTTCACTTAACGCACTCTAAGGGGGATCAAACTGGTAAGGGTATATCTATTGATATAAGGAAGACGGATTCCCCAGTTTGTCCAATACAGCTATTAAAAAGATACCTAACGGTAAGACCAAATAAAAATGGTCCTTTACTTCGTCACTTTAGTTGAAAACATGTGTCTCGTTATCAGTTCTCTGGTATATTGTCTAAGGCATTGAATGTAATAGGTATTGATTCAAGTGGCTACAAGTCCCATTCATTCAGGATTGGGGCAGCTTCAGAAGCCTCAGCTAAGGGAATCTCTAATGAGGAAATTATGAAACTAGGACGATGGAAATCTGTTGCATATAGGTCATACATCAGATTGTAATACTTTTATTTTAATGTGGTCATATGTTAATCAAAGACAATTATTGTTTATAAATGTAAATAGTTTGTACATGTGTTATTAAAAAAATAAATTGTGTTTTAATAGGGATACTTGAGAGATACGAAAAAAAATCTGTTTGGATAATAGACTCTTCCATTGTAAACATGCATTTACCCATGCCCGCACAACTTATGACGGCATCCATAGGGTTTGAAGTGGAAAAATTGAACCATTTGGTGGCAAAGTAAAGGGGGCATGAATTGGCACGAATTAGTACCAAGGATAAAATATTTGTTAAGATTTGAGCAGGAGCCAGATTTTTCAATTGTACATTGTGGGGGCAACAACATAGGCTCCTGCAAGTTACATAATTTTAGTCAAATTAAGTCGTCACTGTGTAAGGTTTCAGAGTTGCTACCTAAAGCTAAACTAATTTGGTCCCAGATATTACCGAGGCTTTTTTGGCGGAAAGGCCAAAGCATTAAGTCTCTAAACCGGGCTGCGGTCAGGATTAACAATTTTGCTGGTTGGTTATATCTTAAGTCTGGTGGAGGTTATATAAAATATCCTGAAAAAAGTGGAATGTGAAGGGACTATTCCACAAGGACGGTGTCCATCTTTCATACACTGGAAATGAACTATTTTTGTATAGAATTCAAAGTTTTCTCCAGGAAGTTGTGTAAGCTTTACCAATGAAAGAAAATGCACAGGTAATAATTTGGTGTACAAACTGTGCGGTTACAAATGCAATAATGTTTTGTTAATTTAAGTGGTGCACTTGCAATAGTGTGTAATGACGTTCGTTTATTTAAAGGCTTCAACCTGAGAGAGAAGGATTAATATAATAGATATAGGAAGATGTGGTGTGAGTGCCAATGAGACAACTCTCCATCCAAATAACAATTTATAAAAGTAAACCATTATAGGTCAATGTACGGCCTTCAACACGGAGCCTTGGCTCACACCGAACAACAAGCTATAAAGGGCCCCAAAAGTACTAGTGTAAAACCATTCAAACGGTAAAACCAACGGTCTAGTATATATAAAAACGAGAAACGAGAAACACGTATAAATTACATAAACAAACGACAACTACTGTACATCAGATTCCTGACTTAGGACAGGTGCAAACATTTGCAGCGGGATTAAACGTTAGTATGTATTAATCAAAAGTCAATAAGGCCACGGCTTGTTGCGTCGTTTTCTTTTTATTTCATGGCGGTGGTCGCATGTTTAACATGTGACCATTTAGCGGGAAAGCGACACAACGCCAACAATCTTGCACCATGTTCACATAATGGACTATAATATCCGTTACTGTTCCCAGGGCCAGTATTCTTAAAGTCAATGTCAGTATTCATAAATGGACAGTAATGATAAAGTGCTCTTTTTGTACAGATGGTTCTAATTGATCATTCTTGATCCATGCTAATGTTATAATTGATCAATCGTGATCCATGCTAAGGTTTTAATTGATCAATCGTGATCCATTCTAATGTTATAACTGATCAACAGTGATCCACACTAATGTGTTAATTTTGATCATTTGTGATTCATGATCATGCTAAAGTTTCATCTTTTTTTATGATAATGTTTGATAAATTTGTGAGCCGTGGCCTTTATTTGCCAATTAAAATAATAATTCATTTATATCTCTTTGATATTTATTCAAGAATGGATCTTAAGTTGATATAATTGCTGTTCTGAAGTGCTGCCGTACATTGCAGGAGGATTTTGAAAATGAAAACTTGGCGTGGTAAAAACTGAAAATAAATGATTTTGCACAAGACAGGATGTACATGAATATTCTGCAACATAAAATGCAGGATAATTGAGGATACAAATGTGTACAAAAGTGAAAAAAAAATCCCCCAGAATTTCAAATGGTCGTCCCCTAACAAGTGATGAAACTAAAATAAAATATTGGTCATGTGTTTAAGTCTTGATTTGCTACAATATTGAATTTGATTAGTTCGGAATTGAAACCTGAAATGGGTAGATTAATTTACATTTTCATGATATTGTAGAAAATTAGGATTGGGAAATGCTGTACGTTGTGATTTAGTTTTAATCTCTGTCTACAGCATGGTGTTTGGTTGTATCGAATTGACGCCTGAGATTTATATATCAATTATACACATTGGTGACATTGCAGAATAATTCTAAAGGATCATGAAATGGTGTACTTTTATCTGCTACATCGTGGTGTTATTTTTATCGGAATTGACGCCTGAATTATGTAAATCAGTTATTCTCATGGGTGACATTGGAGAAAATGCATAAAGATTGTGTCAACAGGAGCGAACAATGTGTAAATTTGTCTGCAACGAATCTACGGCTGGTCTTTTAACATACATTTTTCAGTATTTTATCTACATGTATATATATATATATTTGTAGCTATTTTTTTTACTTTTCGGTTCGAACGTTCTAGTTGAAAGTACATCCAGAAAAACGCTTAGATTGAATTTTTGTTAAATTTGTAAATTTATTAAGTATTTAACTTATTTTGATTTATATGCACTGGCCGAAGACCGAAAGGGACAATGAAATATCATAAGTGGAAGAAAAACCATTATTTCCTATCGCATGTTTCTTAAATTTTCCATGATATATTTAGAAATCCTTCATGAAAGTAACGTTCAAACTACTCCAGGAAAAGTTGTTTTAAGGTGGATTTGACCATTCATCTAAGGGAGCTACCATTTGATTTTTATGGAAAAGGGGGAGGGGGAGGGGGCTAGGATGAAAAATTTTGTCCTGCATTTTTTTTAGTTGTAATTTCATCCTAGCTCCCCGATAAAAATCAAAAATTTATGGTAGCTCCCTAATAAAACTTCTCAGTGCTCTTCAATTCTTACGAGCTTCACTGATGAGTCATTTGTAGACTAAACGCGCGTCTAGCGTACACAATTTTGAATGATTGGTCGAAATTTAATTATGACGTCAATTTTTTTTGGTTTCTTTTGAATTTCCTATTGTGACGTCATGAAAAAAGACGACCATGCCTGATGACATCACATATAAAGAACACAACTTTCTGCAAATCTTTGAAAAGGAAGGATAAAAATCATTAGAGAAACCGATTCCACCACTATAACTCGCGCTTTGAATATTAAAATTTAACTGTCTCGAGTGGAGAAATATCGTAACACACTTGATGCAGTGGTGGAATCTATATATCTATGATGAGTTAATTCTAATGTTATCAAATATTTATACACTTCTGGCATTCATATTAAGGGTTAGCGCGTTCCTAATGAAAATAAATCCAGAAAAGCGCTTCAAGATTTTATTGATCACTTATGACAGCACAATATTACGATGTCACAAGAGACAAATACGACATATATATAATGTCACAATAGCAAACAAATACGCAAAAAAAATACTTAAAGTACAACTAATCTACTTCTTTTATTTATATCTGAAAGTTCAACGTTTTAACTGACCTATATAATCAAATTATCATAAACCAAAACATGTGCAGACTATAATTGAAATGTCGCATCATCGTGAATAAACAGATTCTTGACAAGAAATATAGTGTAGGGATTTAACTGATATACGAGAACTAATTTCTAAACCAAACAGATACTGGTCAGCTTCAGCTTTACATACGATATGGTGTGATTGGTTTTTTTTTTCACGCAGATTGCAAATTTATCTAACATGGGGACATTACAATGCACTAACAAGGCTTTCGTTCGTCTAGAATTACCAAAATTATAACTAGCAATGTATTTGGTTTTTAAATTTAAATTTATTTTTTGTTTAGATACAGGGGTGGATCCAGGATTTTAGGTTAGGGGGTGGGAGGGGGCAAACTTATTCGCCGAGCGGATCGAGACGAAATTTTTTTTGAGGTAAAATTATCGAAATATTCTTTATTAAGCTGAGGACAACCCATGCTTTCCAAATTTTAGGGGGGGGGGACCTGAATCCGCCCCTAACATACACAAATTAAGTGAAACTTATTTCCAAACAACCTGTGATATACAATATACAAAATCTCTCTTCCCCTTAGAATATTATTCCATTTTCAGTTTTAATTTAAGATATTTTAGTTTTCAACATCTATAATCTTATCTATAAAATAATTTGTTTCCTTTTTTAAAATTTATTGAACACTTTTCTAAACAAACAGAACAATCTGACGGCAGTAAAACCTTTGCCAAAGTTGGGCGTCCGTTTAATTGTGCGAGATGTATTAATACGCAGTCACTTCCGGTCAGAATGGGGGCGTTTCAGCTGATGCCCCGTGAAGATAGAGTACCACGATTCTGCATGTGAAGAACCCTAGCAAAAGTCCTTTAAAAGGTTGCCTATTGCTAGGCTAAATATTTGTCCCTATCTAATATACCCTCAATCATTTTCCAGTGGCAGTCCAAATTTCAAACCCTTCATCCCGGCCGACCCCTGTTACAGAATCAACCTATTGTATATTTTGTTTTAATTTGTTCTCGTCCTGAACCATTTGTCACTGGACGTAAAGCAAACAAGAATCAATCAATAATATACATTCAATCCACTTTGAATTATATATTTCAAAACTGTGCAGCTTATACAATAACTGGTACACAAAACTATACAGCAGCTTTGTGCTACTAAATATTTCGACCAACAATTTAACAATCTTAATTTAAATTTAAAATGGATTTCTAATGAAAACCTACCAGTTTCGCCATTCACCATAACATTTCGTGCATTCGATATGACCACACACAATTTGTTTGTGTTATTTTCATTCGTGTATCACTGGTTCGACACCCCAGATGGCTGACTGCTATTCCCCGAGTGTATCACCAGCTCAGTAAGCAGCGCTCAACTGACATAATTTATAACATTTCTTCAGTAAATTTTATTTTAATTAATTTAGAAATTATGAAAATGAACAGATAAAAGTGTAATACCACCATTGTTTTTCCCCTATTAGTCTTTGTTAAATTTGCACTTTTCAAAAAATTGTGAAGAATTCATCTTTGTTTCAAATAAAGAAATATTTGGCCTGAGTAAAGTTTTATCCTGTCCAGTACTACAGACAAAATTTCACATAACATTTCATTGCATATGAGATAATGACTATCACTGGCAGTTAACCAATCAAAAGTCGACCCCTTTTTTTCTGTTTTAGCTTTAGTAACCATGTAACCTCAAGTTTCCAAAATATTTTTTAGAAACACCAAATAAAAAAAAAGAATGGTGCTTTGAAACACCCAAGATAGATATAGGAAGATGTGGTGTGAGTGCCAATGAGACAACTCTCCATCCAAATAACAATTTATAAAAGTAAACCATTATAGGTCAATGTACGGCCTTCAACACGGAGCCTTGGCTCACACCGAACAACAAGCTATAAAGGGCCCCAAAAGTACTAGTGTAAAACCATTCAAACGGTAAAACAACGGTCTAGTCTATATAAAAACGAGAAACGAGAAACACGTATAAATTACATAAACAAACGATAACTACTGTACATCAGATTCCTGACTTAGGACAGGTGCAAACATTTGCAGGGATTAAACGTTTTAATGGTACCAAACCTTCTCCTTTTTCTGAAACAATAGTATAACATCACAACATAGAAAACACACGATAAAACATCAATTGGAAGGCTTAACTCAATCAAAACGTAAATTAACACACTATGAACGAATAAATTGATCTGTGATACCTGAAAGTAAATACATAGTTAATAAAATATTAGGGACAAACATTCAAGGCCAAAAGCAAACAAACAAGTCCAAATAAAGCCATGGCAAGACACCACCGCGAAATATTTAACCCTTAGAAAATAATCACTTTGAAAAACCGGTTTTCATAATATATACAGGTAAATGAAAAATAACTTTGTCGTTTTAGGTATACTTTTTCTGTCTATATAAAATCTTCCAATAATTAGGAATACCAAGAAAGGTCTGTCATATAAATACCTAATTTAACACTAGATACATAAGGGTAAATATCAACAATAAAACTTCCTGTACAGATTAAAGGAGAATAATCTTGATGTTCATACAAATGTAGTATGAAGAAGTGAAAATTAGTAGATATTCCAAATAATCAAAGCTGGTATACAGACAAGATCCATATTAATATAAAATAACAAAAAGTATTAAAATAGTATCAACAGGTCGAATTAACAAGAAAGTACGATTTGAGAGTACTCGCAGTTACTGACAGCTAGTTAAAAGCCAAAACAATTAATGATAAAAATCATGTTTATGACTCAGATAGTTTTACTGCAATGAAATGTAGGATTAATTTCCTACAACTGTCAAATTCAAGGGAATTTTTTTTCGACCCTTTTTCGTATGCAACCGGATGTGACATACTATGTTTTGGTGGTATTACACCTAAAGAATCAAACAAGTTTCATAAAAACCATCAATAACATAAATTTATCAACAGGCATATCTAAAGATGTTAAGTAGAAAATGGATTAATAATTTAGCTTTCTCATTTAGAAATAAAGATACATAGAATTCTTAGTTAAATCTGATTTTTCATATATAAATCTAGAATTAACGAGGCGCCATGTTGCTAATGTATTCCAGGGAGATAGAATGAATGTTAAACCAGAAGCATTAATGACACCTTTTTGACATTTATTTCGTCATTTAAAGACATTGTCTAGACTCTAAAATTCACATTTTGTAGAAGTGAGCTTACACAATGATAGGGTATTAAAATATGATTTAAACGCAGACAGGCAGACCTTAACAATAAATATGCTCGTATAAAGCATCATTAAAATTAGGTTGCATATGGCGAACTTATCATTATTCAGAATTTGACATGGAAGCACAAAAACTGTACACAATGTTTGCATAACAGTTTTTATTGGCGTCAATATCATACTATGTTCTATCATGATGGTCTGGATGGGGGTCCTTCATTTCTGTATTCTTTAATTTTTTTAGTCCACTTTTCTTTATTCTTTATACATTTTGCACCATATTCTCTATTTTTATTATTTGGTCCATTTTCTTTATTCTTTATATTGTTTGCCCATTATTCTCTAGTTTGTAAACCCCCCATCCACACCCTCTATCATATTATGTGCACACTCAAATAACAGAAATTTTGATTGGCAGAAAATAATTTCGAGGCATTCTAAAATTATGTTTAGAATTATATATATATAATTAAGTGATGACCTTATTGCAATCAGTAAATGAATAATCTTCTAACTTTATACCATGATTTCTACCAGACCAACACTCTGAGCCAGATTTATTAGGTTAGATAGAATAGAATGTGATTGTCGCTTATATTTCTTATATAAAATCGTGACGTCATCGAATGTAAAGCTATATACAGGATTTGATGTCATTACTTACTTGACCAAAAATTGATTCAGCATATGCTAAATCCGTTCTTATATAATTTGCATACCTACAAATACGTGAATGTGATTGGTTCGTTAAAATTGTTTTCCAGGATTACTTATTCGATAGACCGTGTTGCCGCAACTGCTTTCGTTGCCCATGTAAACACTACTTAGTATGTCAATTTCACTGTGATGTTTTTATGGGCGATACACATGAAGGCAGTCTTTGGATTCAGAGAAAGTTGATATTGAAAGAAATCGTGATAGTCATGTTTCCCAAAGTTTGTCTTTCTTCAACATTTTGCTAGTTGTCATGGTTCTCCATGATTCACCTCATTAATAGTAGTATGCGATCCCTTTGAAGCCAGTAGGACTACTTGACATTTTGTATTTCTCAGATCAGTCGAGTTATCAAAGAGGGACGATAGATACCAGAGGGACAGTCAAACTCATAGATCGAAAACAAACTGACAACGCCATGGCCAAAAATAAAAAGACAAACAGACAAATAATAGTACAGATGACACAACATAGAAAACTAAAGACTAAGCAACACGAACCCCACCAAAAACTGGGGGTGATCTCAGGTGCTCCGGAAGGGTAAGCAGATCCTGCTCCACATGTGGCACCCGTCGTGTTGCTTATGTTATTACAAATCCGGTAAATAGTCTAATTCGGTAAGTCACATTCGTGAAAAGGGAAGGGTATTGTAGTTACGACATACGGAACATATCCGATATCATCTGTGAAACGGTTATTCCATAACGGTCAACCAACTCGTGATGGCGTCCGTAAAATTTACGAAGGGATGATTTCAACTTCACCATTTGGAACTCTTGGTTTAATAGCTTCCTTGTGAGCAGCAATCCTCTATCAAGGAAATCATGATAGGAAACACAAGCCCGGGAATATCGTATCAATTGCGTACTCCGTATGCAGGCGCTGCTGGAATGTTGCTACATAGAAATGGAAAGTTCACAATTGGGAAGCTGAAATCATCTCTTTTGTCGTAAAGTTTTGTTTTCAACCGACCCTCATTGTCAATTTCGAGATGTAAGTCAAGATATGAGGCAGACTTAACTGTATCTGTAGTATCCTTTATCTCTAGTTCGATGGGATAGATTCGTTCAACATAGTCACCAAATTTTGTATTATTTAGTGAGAGAACATCATCTATATAGCGGAACGTAGAGTTAAAGGATATTGCTAACTTCTTATCTTTCTTCCTAAGAAGTTCCTGTATGAAGTCAGCCTCATAATAATAAAGAAACAAGTCGGCAAGAAGAGGGGCACAATTGGTTCCCATTGGATTTCCGACTGTCTATTTAAAAACACGTCCTCCAAACGTAACAAATATGTTGTCAATCAAGAAATCAAGCATCTTGATAATGTCAGTTTCAGAGAATTTTTTGTTTGAATCAGAGTGATTCTTTACAAAGTAGGATTTATCCCTCCCCAAGACAAGATATTTGTATCTACGTTCGCCATTCTTTTTAATGAAACAAAGTAATACCAACTCTTTCAATTTGTCTTTTAGTTTGGAATGGGGAATACTTGTGTAAAGTGTAGAAAAGTCAAATGTTTTAATACTATTGCAGGATGAGAGAGTCTTAGATTGTATGTACTCTCAAAGATCATTGGAATATTTTAGTATCCACATCTGATTCACGCCACCTCTAGAATAGGCAGTTTCACCATAACTTTGGAGCCCGGCTTTGATTGCTGATAAAATAGATGTTAATAATTTAGAAAGAGGTTTCGTGGAGCACTTGGAAGACCCAGCAATATACCGTTGTTTGTAAGGACACTTATGTAGTTTAGGTATCCAATACAGTGATGGAAGATCTAGTTCTTCATCTATGGTTGAAATTCCAAAGGAACATAGAACAGACCTATGATTATCCAGGATTTCCTCTTTGGTAAGTGTCGTGAGGGTATATGTTGAGTTTCCAAGTGAATTGTCAATATCAATATAGTTGAGCCTGATACGGCTTTGTAATCAAGTCTAGCTGATTTCTCAAAGTTGTATAACATTTATAACATGACATGACTTATTTCCAGTCTTTTGAAATATTACTTTCTGTGAATGCAAACTTTCATGATTTTCTCTTTTCTGTTTTTAATTTTGTAAAATAAATCGAACCCAGCTATTTCTGTTTTTTCCCACCGACTTCAACGTACTGTAGATATTTGTGGATTATTTTGGGAGTTTTTCCAGCTGCTGTAAATATTTCTCGTTATTTATACGTTTTCTCGAATTGCTCCGAGTTGCTTTCATATTTTCAAGTCATTCAAGATTGCCCCTTAAGTTTTAGAGTTGCCCCGAATTGCACAAAAACACTGCCAATTTGTGTTGTTGCTGCAGGTTTATATGTGTCATTGTCGATCAATCACATTGTCAAAGGCAACACTTCCGGTTCAAAATCGCTTCCTGTAACGAGACTTTCAGATAGTACGAGCTAAATGAGATACATGAGTGCGTCATCTAGTGGATACGTTGTCATTTCCTGAATTTATGTCACGCAAGTATAGAATTGTATTAGCTGTGTGACTTCCGGAATAATGATTAGGTCAGTCAGGAATGACTCCGCTTGTGATGGATTTCAAGTTTTGTTGTGATTGTCTTGCAGAGAAAAACGATGATAATTATAGACTCCTATGATCCTAGCAGATTCCTTGAGTTGGTTGAAATCAGAACTTTTGATAAATATAGCAACACCGCAGTGAGTGCAGATGGTACGGGGACCTTATTCCAAAAACCACGCTTCTGTTTTCAGCCAGTGTTGTTTCTGTAAGGAAAGCATGTAAAACTTCCATTTATACACTGAGTAGTGGGTGATGGCTCATGAACCGCTATTATAGGAGGATGTACGCCTTGAATGTTACAAAAGTATCATAAAAACTTCCTTTGGTAGGTCAGTAAAACATAAAGTATTCAATGTTAATGAATAAATTCAAAAACTTTCCTATGTTTTGTTTATATATTTTATTGCATATCTAGTTTTGTAATATGTACCTTTTTGTATTCACACAATATGTGTTTTGTAATTTTTAGAGAAAGACTGAGATTAGACTGCTTAAGTTAACAAGAAATCAAGCAATAAAACGAAAAACGAAAAAATACAAACAACAGTATACAAAAAAAAAAAAAAAAAACACATAGAAAATGAAGACTGAGCAACATGAACACAACAAAAAAACCTGTGATCTCAGGTGGTCTGGAAGGGTAAACAGATCCTGCTCCACAGATATGTTACACCTTTTGAACACATAATGCTTGTTTGCTCATCATACAGATTAGTGTTTGCCCATGGTGAAGTTGCATCAACTACAAATTGAAAAGTGTCGAGGTATGACTTAATCGCAGAATAAACACACGACTCTCCACTCTTTCAAGACGACCATTAGTATACGACATCAGCAAGGAGGTTTAGTTTATTCATATACCGAAAGAAAATCGAACGTCAGGATTCAAAACGAGTTTCTTAGCTCTGCAGCAACGCAAAGAAATCGCAAAATACAAATTTTTCACGTTAACCCGGATTGTTTTTCTCTTGTTTTATAAATTTTCAATGTTTTTATAAAAATATTCGTTCACGAGGAATCTTTAGAAAATCAAACAATCAAAACCTTCTGAGTTAATGAAGACCATAATCGTTTGTGCTTCAATCTAGATAAAGCAAATACCGGGGAGCAAGATATTTTTTGGTCCATTGATTTTGAAAATAAAATAAAAAATATAAATCTATAAAATTATATCTTTTAGATGTTCACAAGACTGATATCGGTCTGCCATATATCGGTATTTGTAGTTTTTTTAAATTTTGAGTTACATTCCCAAACTTGCTGTGTGTAAGAAATAAGTGAGAACGTTATTACATTATAAAACTGAAAAAAATAAGCAATAGTTTTTTAATTAACTGTTTGACTAATCCGTGCCACCTACCGCACACACAATGGGCCATACTGTTCTATAAGTCGAGATCATTCATGTTGTCCGTATGTCATTGTGAACCAACTGTGCTCCTCTTGCCGACTTGTTCCTATACTTATATAAGGCTGACTTCATACAGGAACTTCTTAGAAAAAAAAGAAAGAAAAGAAGTTAGATATCTCTTAACTTCACTTTACGCTATATAGATGATGTTCCTTCACTCAATAATTCATAGTTTGTTGACTATATTGAACGCATCTATCCCATCGAACCTGAGATATAGGATACGACCGATAACGTTAAGTCTGTCTCATATCTTGACTAACATCTAGAAATTGACAATGATGGTCGGTTGAAAACTAAATTTTACAACAAAAGAGATGATTTTAGCTTCCCAATTGTGAACTTTCCATTTCTATGTAGCAACATTCTAGTAGCGCCTGCATACGGAATATATATCTCCCAGCTGATACGATATTACAGGGGTTGTATTTCCTATCATGATACCTTGATAGAGGTTTGCTGCTCACAAGAAAGCCATTAAACCAAGAGGTTGAAATCATCCCTTCGTAAATTTCACGGACACCATCACGAGGTGGCTGACCATTATGAAATATCTGTTTCATAGATGACGACGGATATGTTCCAATCCCATCCTCTTTTCCCTGAATGTGACCTACCGAATTAGACTTACCACTTGTAGGCTTGAACTTACATAAGCAACACGACGGGTGCCACATGTGGAGCAAGATCTGCTTACCCTTCCGGAGCACCCGAGATAACCCCCGGTTTTTGATTGGGTTCGTGTTGCTCAGTCTTTAGTTTTTATGTTGTGTTTTATGTACTGTTGTTTGTCTTTTGGTCTTTTTTTTTACCATGGGTTTGTGAGTTTATTTTCGACTTATGAGTTTGATTGTCCCTTTGATATCTTTTGCCTCTCTTTTCCGATCATATGAATAAAAATAGAGACATATCTTCTGTTAGTTGTTAGAAGTTCTAGTGCTTTAGTCGAAACTGTTTTTATTTTCCTCTTGTTTCTAGACTGTTAAAACGGTAATGCATTTTTTTTACCAAAAAAACGATGGATGTAAACCCACCAAAAGATGAAATCCGATAGGGTAAAAAGTAGTCATTTCTCTTAGTCATGTGACATGTAAATCACCTGATAGCAGTCCTCATGAATATACATGAAATATTTGCCACGTGATGTTATATAAACCATAACACACTGTTACGATGTCATAAAAAAAAAAAAAAAAAAAAAAAAAAAACAGAAAAGAGATGATAATAAAATATTATTATAATCAAATAATGAAAAGATAATAATAGGATAAAAATAATAAGCACATGAGTCTGTCCAGTGAACATGAAACTGCATTAAAAAAAAATGGTATATAATAATGAAAAAGTGCTAATAATGCAAAATAAAGAACAGATTAGAAGATAAAAGTTATATGACATATATATTTGGTCTTTGATAATCACGAAAGTCCATTGAATTATATAAGCTGGTGTCGTCCCTGACATGACAAAATGTTTTACAGAAAAAAGAAAATATTAAAGGAATACTGTTATGCATTTAATAATACAAATATATCTATTTCTTCACAGTAGAGCACGTTTTATTGTTTTATATCTTATTGTACTCTTTTATATAATATTAGTGCTACTGGTTCACGTTGCCATTAACGTCTAGGATCAACTTTGCGCGAGAATTTGTGTTTTTGGACAAAAATAAGGATAAGAATTCAACACAATTTACGGAAATGTTCATGGTCAATGGCGGAACAGTGAGAATTTTACAAAATATTGTCTTTAAAAAAACTATTTGACGGATAGTAGACTACAAATTGGACTACATGTTGGATGATAACCTCAAATCATTGACTATACATTGACGGACGACAATCTTGAAATATCAACATATTTATTTTAGGATAATTCAGATAAAATTTATAATTGAAGTAGAATAACGTCAAAACATTTGATTCCTGGCGGTTGAAAACCGCTGAACTTTGAATACTTGAGGGACTATAACCTCGAAAAATTGACTGTTTCACAAATAATTATTTAAGAGGATAAACACGAAATGATGACAACTTGACTGAGGAATCCCTCCAAATATTGACTACTTGACGCATCAAAATTTTAAACATTGACTACTTGACGACTAATAGCTTTGAAACATTAATCACCTATTGGAGGATAGTCTAACAACATTCAAAATTCTAGATAGTATAACATTGAAACATTGATAAATGAACGAATACAAGCTCAATACATTGACTATTTAGAAAGTATAACCTCGCAATAATGACTGCTTGGCTAAGAATAACCTCAAAACCAAAACATTGACTGCTAGTTGATTCCCCCAAACGTGGATTACTTAATGAATGATTGACTAATTGACTGAAGATAACATCACAGCATTGACTATTTGATGGATGTAAAACTCAAAAATGGACTTCTTCACTATAGATGATCTAAAAACAAAATAGAGAATTAGACTAAAAAAAAAAAAAAAAAAAAAAAAAAAAAAACAAAAACAACATCAAAGCATAACTACTTGATTGATGATAACATTGTTACATTGATTACTTGACGGGGGATAAATTCTCGGAGGAGGATAAAACATTTGAAATTCAAGATAGGATTACTTTGAAACATTGATCGTTGAACGAATACAAGCTCAGAACATTGACTTTATAGAAAAGTATAACCTCGCAATAATGACTGCTTGGCTAAGGATAAACTCAAAACCAGAACATTGACTATATAGAAAAGTATAACCTGACAATAATGACTGCTTGGCTAAGGATAACCTCAAAACCAAAACATTGACTATATAGAAAAGTATAACCTCGCAATAATGACTGCTTGGCTAAGGATAACCTCAAAACCAAAACATTGACTATATAGAAAAGTATAACCTCGCAATAATGACTGCTTGGCTAAGGATAACCTCAAAACCAAAACATGCTAGTTGATTCACCCAATCGTGGATTACTTAACCCTTTCCCTTTCAGGCATTTTAGACCTTTTCTTATCGAAAAGACACTATCAAAGTTCAATTGAATACTGCAATCGCACCAATAATCATACACATGCCTTGTTGGGCTCATATGAAAGATAATTGGTCAAATATTTCAGAAAATTACATTTAAAGATAATTCGTCCTTTTTTGGTCACGTGGGATGTTTCGAAAAGTCACGTGACTTTTAATGAAAATGTGGAAAAATACGAAATCCTTGGGACAAAAGTCGTGTAGAGACATATTGTTGCGCTAATAGGGTAAGGTTTTGGTGGAAACACAATGCCCTAAGTCTGTTAAAGACATACACGTTATCATATTGGTATTAAAAGAGGAAATACGTGCTATATGCCTTGAAATCTCAATGTCCGTAACATTCAAAATAACTGATTTCAGACGCTCTTTTCGTCCAATTTCAAACTCGGACACTAGTTTTTTGTCTAAATCTTTTTCAGTCAAGCAGTAACCTAAATTTTGTTTTTCAAAGGGAAAATTCATTGAATTACTAATGATAACTTAATGTGGCGCACCCTGGACCGAACCCGATGAAGCAAATGGGAAAAAGGGGGGCGATTTTGCACACAAATTCTTTTAAAAACAAACATAAGTATTTCGTTGGTTTTTCTTTTTGGAATTGAAAGTAAAGTTAAGTTAAGTTACATTTAATATAGGAAATAATTTTTCCACCTCCGGCAGTGAAAATCCTACACGCAATCTTTCCGCCTTGGGTTTGTTCAGCATACCCACTGGCATCGTTAGGAATATATTGAAATTTAAGTACTTAATTAAGTCTACTACTCAAGACGTGAAAAAAAAAAAAAAAAAAAAAATATGAAGATCCTCACCCACTTGTTTTCTTTTAGAAATTATGTGTTCAGATGATATATTTTTGATGCCAAATGGCCAAATGCATGATTTTTGCACAAATATAACAGGAATCCAGTTCTTAGTCTGTTTTGTTTCCATTGACATATACATTTTCCTTCATTTAAACAAAAGTGTTTTCAACTTTATCATACCCGAACACTTACGAAACCATGTTTTGTTACATCTATTTCAACTTTGCTAAAAAATTTCAGGACATTTCAGTGGTTTTTGTCTCTTTTACGATAAAATCTTTAAGAAATGACTACGGATTTTTAGCGCATTTCAAGTTTGTGATTGCGCTGGTACACTAAAAATTACATTTTTAACTAGTGTACAAGTTAGAACTATTATTTTAATACCATTCTTCCAAAACTCACTGCACAGTTATTGAAAAAAGTCATAATTCCCCAAAAGGACAGTTTTCTGTGCACTTCTTTTTAAAAATATTCTTTAAAATTCGAAGAAAAAAAAATGGTTTTTACAGAAAAAATACATGTCAGTAAGAGGCGAATTGACTATAAACTGATAATGATAGAAGTTTGATGCACATTCAATTATATTGCTGGTATTCTGAGGATTAATTTGAGCCCTTAACCATATCTGTACGTCAGCAAATGACGATGGAACAAGACTAAATGCCCAAAAAATATCTTAGAATTTGCCTCACCGGTAAGCTGTATCGGTGTGAAAGGGAAAGGGTTACTGAATGATTGACCTATTGACTGAAGATAACATCACACCAATGACTATTTGAATGCTGTAAAACTAAAAAAATGGACTTCATCACTAATGATGACTTAAACATAATAGAGAATTTGACCAAAAATAACACCAAAACATGACCACTCGATGGATGATAACATTGTAACATTGATTCTAATATTCCTTGAGAGCGGAGATTATGCCTTAAATGTAGCATATTAGAAGATGAAAAACATTTTTATTAGATTGTGTATTAAATAGGGAACTAAGAAACAACTTTTTTGATAATTTGGAAATATACTTTTCTGTGAAAGATTTATTTGATGAAGAAAAGGTGATTTTTATACTCAATCCATCAACACCATTACAAGTAAATAAATTAAGGTCCTACATTAACAAAAGTCATTAGAAATAAGGACAGGGGACTCTGGACTATTTACTGTTATTAAATGATTGTGTATATATGTGTGAATTTTAGTTATATTGTATACTTATTTTGTATTTGTCACGAACTTATTGTTTAACGTTTATATGGCAATAAACATTTGAATTGATTAACTTGACGGAGGATAAATTCAAATATTAATTTTTCGACGGAGGATAAAACATTTAACCTTCCAGATAGGATAACTTTGAAACATTGATAGTTGAACGAATATAAGTTCAGAACACTGACTGTTTAGAATAGTATACTCTCGGAATAATGACTGCCTGACTAAACCCTAACCTCAAAGCATTGACTACTAGGTGATTAACCAAAACATGGACTACTTGACGGAAGATTGACAAATGTACTTAGGATAACCTAAACAAATTGACTAGTTGATGGATGTTAAACTCACAAATGGACTTCGTCACTAAGGATGACATAACAAAAAGATTAGAGAATTTGACGAAAAATAACCTCAAATATTGACTATTCGACGGAGGATAACCTCGAAACATTGACAACCTGACGGCGGAGAACCTCAAATATTGACCACCTGACGGATGATAGCCTCGGAAAATACATTCCACTGATAGTAAAAAAAGTAAAATGGACTGTTCCTGGTCACTAAGCAAACAGCTACGTTAACAAATAGGGCTTGACTCTACTAAACACGAAACAAGTCTTTGTGTGTCTTAATGTGATGTAACTTAGGTTTGTGAAATGTTTATAATTTAATTTGTCAAAAATGTACTTTAATGATACAAGGGAAACATACTTTCAATAATGAGCGTAACTTCATACGAACGAAATGCAAAAATTTTTGTCAGCAACTTAAATAACAAATAAAGTTCATTGAACGCATTTAATTTTGATCGATTTCAAAACATTCTCTTTAGTAGGCGGATGCTACGTTCAGCGACTTAAAGTTCACTAACAGTGGTATATCGTTTTTTGTGCGACACGTAGAACATGTTATTCATTGTTCTGCAGTTGCTCAAATACTTCGGAATTATGGTATTTTTCCTAAAGAATTTTACTCAGTTCCTGATCTTCGACAAATACAAATAAAAATAAGGAGATGTGGTATAATTGCCAATGAGAGAACTCTCAATGTAAAGATCAGGGCTGATATGCATAAAACTACTTAAGTTAAGATAATATCCAATCGTAGTACTAATTTATCGTAGGACATGTAGAAAAATCTGTCCGTTCTGAACAAATCTTAACTCAAGTAGTTGTATGCATATCAGCCCAGGGGACAAAGATATGAACAATTAACGGTCACCGTATGGCCGTCAGCACAGTGCTTAGGACATACCGTATAGTAAGTTAGAAAAAAGAAGAACAGTATCGTAAACTGTGAAACAAGTCAAAAGAGAATATTAAGGGCCTTGGATGATATGCATAAAACCACTTAAGTTAAGATATCCAATCGTAGTACTAATTTATCATAGGACATGTAGAAAAATCCGTCAGTTCGGAACAAATCTTAACTTAAGTAGTTTAATGTATATCAGCCGTGATATATACTACAACAACAAACATGAAAACAAACTGTAAACACTTCTGCACAAGAACCGATATGAAACGTAAGGGAATCAACCTTTTTTTATTATTTGTTATTCATCGTGAAAATTAACTATTACTAAACTCTGTCACATTGAATATCAGTTGCATATATACGAAAGCGGCTATTTTCTTGCCTGTCGTATGT
Organism: Mytilus coruscus; assembly: GCA_017311375.1. Classification (NCBI taxonomy): domain Eukaryota; kingdom Metazoa; phylum Mollusca; class Bivalvia; order Mytilida; family Mytilidae; genus Mytilus; species Mytilus coruscus. The sequence continues at coordinate 20,040,221 of CM029607.1, forward strand.
TTCAAGATCATATAACCTGTAATAAAAGAAAGAGTTATTCAAATAGACTAAGCGAAATTTCATAACGACATTACTAATGAAATACCATTAAATTACTCGTTCATGCATATTCATTCATATCTCTGTACTATTTGTCATGGTCAATCGTCAATCATAAACCATTAAACAAAGCTTATCTGTAAAAATGACAACCCTATGTTTTGTTGAGGAAATAATAAATCACTTTTGAGATGCTTAGATTGATTCTTTATTCAAATGAGCTATGGAGATGAGGTATTGATGGCAGTGAGGCAGTATATTGTTACAGATATCTTGAAAAGAAAAGGACAGGTCATCATATATAGTTAAAAATATAATTCAAAAATAATTTCGACGCCACACTCTTAGGAATCTTTCCATTCGAGCTCATTTCCCAAATGAAATACATAATGACACACATTTTAAAATTCTTTTTTGCTTGTAAAACTAGAAAAATATAAACACAATTGATACAAAGGAGACGAAAGATACAAAAGGGATCGATATTCTAGCTGATAAGTCGAAAATAAACTTGCAGTGCAATGACAAAACTACCAAAAAGACAAACCAAAGTTCACAAACCACAACAAAGAAAACTAAAGGCAAATCAACATGAACCTACCCAAAACCGGGGGTGATTTCGGGTGCTTCGGATTAATTAGCAGATCCTGTTCCACATGCAGAAAAGATTAATATTAGCATTTATTGAAGTCAGGGCTCTTGTCTTGCGAAATTTTGTGTTGATGCGACTTGTCAAATTGTGGTAGTCTCTGGGTAAACAACCAATCCAACGCAAGGACACCTTGCCATGAAAGATGTGCGACTTCATACTTTGACATGTAATTACCTTTAATAAATGAAAGTGCAAGCTCTTATCAATGCAGAGATATGGTAAAACAAAATATTTTCCATAAATAGAAAATAATTTAGTATCATCACATTAAAATTAATGGGGGAAATACCAAGTATTCAATTAAAATCCTTAAGTAAAATAAAAGCAGACAACACCATGGGAAATTATATAGCCTGTGTCGCTCACCTTGGTCTAAGTGCATATTCAACAAAGGACACTCTCCAACATTGTAGACAGGAATAGAATTCATGAAAAAAATCTGTTTTGTTGATCTTGTATGGCTGATAATTTAGCCTATTTAGTTTCTCTCTATCTTGTTTAGTTTTTGCTCAAAACACAAAAGAGGATAAAAAAAAAATCCTCATTTAAGGGCAATCACTCCTATAAAGAGTGACAGTCTACTAAACTATATCGGCAAAATTTGACTTCTTAGTAGATCTTGACTTGCTAATCATTTTTGTGATATAAAATGTATCTTGATCTATTATAATTTTCTATCATATATGGCAAAATGCAAAATGCAAAAAAAAAAAAGAGTGAAAATCGTCTTTAAAGGGCAATAACTCAAATAAGGAGTCGTCTGACAATTTCCTCCATATTGTTTTCATTGTAGATTTTGTTTTGCTGATCATTTTTGCCTAGCTAAGTTTCTATCTGTCTATTATAATTTTAAGATATAAGGCAAAAACGCAAAAAATTGGTCTAAATCATCATCAAAGGGCAATAACTCTAATAAGGAGTCGATTGACCATTTCGATCATTTTGACCTATTTGTAGAACTTGTCTTGCTGATCATTTTAAAGTTTCTCTGTATCTATCATAGTTTTCAAGATAGTAGGCACAAATGAAAAAAGAAAAAAAGGGTAAAATTTGTCATTTAAGGGCAATAACTCCTATAAGAAGTCATCTGACAGTTTTGACCTGTACGGACAATTGGTAGAGCTCAACATTCTGAACATTTTTGCTCTTGTCAGATTTTCTCTCTTTATAATGGTTTTCAATATAATAGACAAAACTTGCATTTTACCTCGTATGTTCTATTTTTAGCTATGTGGGCCATGTTGGTTGGCAGGTGGGGTCATCGGAAACATTTGTTTAACTAAATACCCCAATGATGATTGTGGCCAAGTATGATTAAATTTGGTAAAGTAGTTTCAAAGGAGAAGATTTTTGTAAAAGATTACAAACATTTACCAAAAGTTGTTAAAATTTGACTATAACTGGCAATAACTCCTTAAGGGGTCAAATGATAATTTTGGTCATGTTGACTTATCTGCAGATCTTACTTTGCTGAACATTATTGCTGTTTACAGTTTATCACTATATATAATAATATTCAAGATAATAACCAAAAACTGCAAAATTTACTTGAAATTACCAATTTAGGGGCAGCAACCCAACAACGGGTTGTCTGATTCGTCTGAAAATTTCAGGGCAGATAAATCTTAACCTGATGAACATTTTATCTCATGTCAGATTTGCTCTAAATGCTTTAGTTTCAGAGATATAAGCCAAATAGATATAGGAAGATGTGGTATGAGTGCCAATGATACAACTCTTCATCCAAGTAACAATTTATAAAAGTAAACCATTATAGGTCAAGGTACGGCCTTCAACACGGAGCATTGGCTCACACCGAACAGCAAGATATGAAGGTCCCCAAAAGTTACTAGTGTAAAACCATTTAAACGGGAAAACCAACGGTCTAATCTATATAAAAACGAGAAACGAGAAACACGTATGAACTACATAAACAGACGACAACTACTGTACATCAGATTCCTGACTTAGGACAGGTGCAAACATTTGCAGCGGGATTAAACGTTTTAATGGTACCAAACCTTCTCCCTTTTTCTGAAACAATAGTATAACATTACAACATAGAAAGACACACTATAAAATATCAATTGGAAGGCTTAACTCAATCAAAAAACGTAAATTAACACACAATGAACGAATACATTTGATCTGTGATACCTGAATGCAAATACATAGTTAATAAAAATTAGAAAATCATCACTTTTGAAAAAAACCTGCGTCATATTATACACAGGTAAATGAAAATAATTTTGTTGTTAAGTAAACTTCTTCTCCTGTGTATATAAAATCTTCCGTTTAGGAATACCAAGAAATTTCTTTAATATCAATAAAACTAATCTAACACTTGATACATATGGGGTGAATATCAACAATAAAACTATACAATTAGTGCTAGATAAAACTTCCTGTACAGGTGCAAGAACATTATTTAAGGAGAAATGAAATAATTTTGATGTTCATAGTACGAAGAAGTGAAAATTTGTAGTAATTCCATATAATCAAAGCTGGTATATAGACAAGATCCATGTTAACATTAAATAACAAAAAAGTATTACAACTAGTATCAACAGGTCAAATTAAAATACGATTTGAGAGTACTCGCAGTTACTGACAGCTAGTTAAAAGCCAAAACAATTAATAATAAAAAATCATGCATCAGAGACTGAAATCAACTAAAACACATCCAAGGGATTTAGTATTTTAACGTCATGAACAGTCAAAGAAGACATGGCTTGTGCAATGCCAAAAATAAATGTATCGACAGGTAGTAGGATAGTTAGGAGTGACTTCTTTATAGATAAAAATGAACGTGTGTGTGTCTCTATACATCACGTTTGAAAAGAAAAAAACAAATTTAGTTATGTTTTAATTTGCTAATGACAAAATCGATATTAGTGCCAATGTAAACTATAATCAGAGATCTAATTACAACATTGGTACGATAACCCTTACTAATAAGTTTGTTTAAAGGTTCGATGAGTTTACACGGATCACATAGTGATTTCTGCGCTTTAAGTACAATATTACCGTAAAATTTAGGATTTGATATACCATTTTTAATAAGTTGTCTACAGGAACAGCCAAATTTACTAATTAAATCTTTGTATCTATGAAAGAATTTAGTAAAAGTTTTAAGTAATTTATGGTAACGAAATCCCTGACTTAATAATTTACCAGTGATGCACTGATTACGTTCGTTAAAATCTATGACATCACTACACACACGGGCATACCCAACGAGTTGGGATATATAAACACCGTATGATGGAGCCATAGGCACATCGCCGTCTAAAAAAGGAAAATTAACAATAAGGAATGAAAAATCGTCTCTTTTGTCGTAAATTTTAGTAGGGAGTTTCCCTTTAGAAATTGAAATGTCTAAATCAAGAAAAGGACAACTGCTGCTGTTTATGTTAGATTTAGTTAAAGTAAGTTCTTTTGGGTAAATGTCGGTAGTATATTTAGAGAACTCTGGATTATTTAACGAAAAAATATCATCCAGATAACGGTAGGTATTGTTGAATGTATCAACCAAATGTAACAATGATGTGTCTTTACTGAGTTTGGTCATAAACTGAGATTCATAGCAATACAGGAATAAATCTGCTATTAAAGGGGCACAGTAAGTGCCCATAGGAATACATACTACCTGACGATACACTTTATCGCCGAAACGTACATATATGTTATCTAGGAGAAAATTTAAAGCTTTAATCATATCCTCATATTTCCAAAGTGTATCTAGCATACTTTCCTTTTTCGTTACAGAAAAAGGCTTTAAACGAGTTACAGCAAATAAATTTACAATGAGATTTTTCGAAAGACCATTTTATTAAATATGAAAACTTTTTCTTTATCAGATTGTATGGAAGTGTAGTGTAGAGAGTAGAAAAATCATAACTGTCAACAGAATTAAAAGGACCATCAAAAGCATGTAGTTTATCTAAAACCTCTAAAGAATTTTTAACACTCCAAAAATAATTAATACCATTATTTTCATAAGCTTTATTACAAAAGTTAATAACCAGTTCTTTGATAGTAGTAAAGGAGGTAGTAAGAAGCACTGATAGATTAGTGGTAGAACACTTACTAGATGCGGAGATGAAACGGAATTTAAATGGTTTTTTGTGTAATTTCGGTAACCAGTACATGGTAGGGACTTTCAAATGTTCGGAAGAGGCTTTAAGCTGGGTAGTGGCAGTGATATGCTTGTTAGCGATTTGACTCTCAGTGGTGCGTACGGACCTGAATGTAGAGGAATTGATAATATCGTTTTGAAGAACTTCCGTGTAGTATATGCGTCTTACCACCACTACATTATTGGCTGCCTTGTCTGCCGGTACGAACACAAACCGCTCTGCGAGTGCTTCGAGTTTATTTTTTATTCTAGAAATGGGAATATCATGGACCCTATTATTAATTTCAGAATTGTTTTCAAAATGAGATATTCGAATATTAACAGTATTCATAATTTTATTCAAATAACTGTCTAGAGATTTTTTATCAGATTTTTCACGTTTGCACCAATTTTTACAGTAGGCAGACAGAGCGTCTTTAATGACCTAACGACACTGTTTCCAATCTATTATAGGTGGAGGACGGTATTTCGGTCCTTTCTTTAGAAAAGTTTTGACCTCACGGTGCATTTTACCCCTATGTTTTATTTTTAGCCATGTCGGCCATCTTGATTGACAGGCGGGGTCATCGGACATATTTTTAAACTAGATACCCCAATGATGATTGTGGCCAATTTTGGTTGAATTTGGCGCAGTAGTTTCAGAGAAGAAGATTTTTGTAAAAGTAAACGACGAACGACGACAGACGACGACGGACGACGGACGCCAAGTGATAAGAAAAGATCACCAAGTGAGCTAAAAACGATGAAAAGACAAACCACAGAGAAATTTCTGCTTATCTAAAGATTGGGCATCACGATCACAACCGAAAACCGGTATCAAATGCATTGCTCCGGCAAGGAAAGACGCGTACCACTCGATGTGTTATACATGGAAGACTCCAATGATTGATTAGCCGCTTTTCATTCTATCATTTCGCAGAAAAAAAGACCGGGATAGTGGCTACGACAATAAAAAAAATGAAGAAAGATACCAAGGTAACATTATTAGCTTATATTTCGGGGACATTGACAACGCCATAGCAAAAAATAAGATATGAGAAAAAGACAAACAAGTTCACAAAACACAACTGTAACATAGATATCTAGAGCTTGAGCAACACTAGCCTAAATAAACTTAAAGGGTGTTTTTATGTGCCCCAAAAGGATAAGAAGATCCTGCTTCACTAGAGGCGCCCATCGTGTTGCACATTTCAAGTACAAATTCGGTGATAAGCCTCATTCTGTAATGTCATAATCGACGAAAAGAGGACGTGGATGTATCCGTGGTCATCTGTGATACAGATATTCCATAACATCAACCAACTCGTGATAGCGTTCGTAAAAGTTAAGAACGGGTTATGTTAACTTTACCACTTGGAACCCTTGCAACATATCCGTGGTCATCTGAAACACATATCTTCCATAGTCGTAACTTTGTGACAGTATGATATTACAAGTGCAGTCAATAATCAAAAACATGTTTGACATACAAGGACGCTTAAGGATGTTTGGTAATCATGTTTTTGACTTTTGTCAAATATTCGGAATCCACTGGTTTATTCCTGGTTCCGCCTTTAAAAAAAATGCCCTCTAACCCATACTTGTCTTTTCATAATTTTATAACATGTAGTTTTAAAACCTGTTTTTGAAATTCTTATAAAAAACTTGTAATTTGTCAATTAGGTTTTGAAATGTTAAATGTATGCAAAATCTAGAGAGAATCATTCCTTGCCACATTTTTAATGGCTTATATCTAAAAAACAAGAACACTGATCTTTTATTTTTTTCTATTTTTTTTAGTTCAGTTATTTATCATGTTAATATACTACTGTGAAAGTACTTTTTTCGGATGTATTAATTTCAGTGGTTTGAGCAAAAGTTACATGTTCTTGGGTTCTTAAATTTGAGTTTTCTGAGAAAAAAATCGAGTGAAGAATTTGAATCCATCAGAAACGAAGATTCTTGAAATTAATCCTATGTTCTAATATAATGATTTGTGGGATATTGCACAATCAGGTCTTCATTTTCATTTACTTGTTTGTCTGTCATTAGTGACAACATTAATTAAATTTTAAATAAAATAATTTCTTTGGGAAATAAGCTGATTCATCTATGCTTAGAAATTGTCTTGATTGAAGGAAATTACATAGTAAACATTTTAATTGTTACACACATGTAATCAGAAGTGATGACACTAATTAATGATCTAATGATCACCAAATGTGTTGATTGGGCCATAAACATGTCACTTAAAACAAACGGTTACATAAAAGGCTACCAATGAACTTTGCATTGCAGAATTAATTCTTTTGAAATAAATAGTAATTTTTTTTCGTATGAGAATTATGAAGAGATAAAATGAATATTTCTTCATCACATGTCATAACCGGAAATCTGACTTTCATCGATCAAAACTAATGTTCATGAGAATTAAAAGGTTAAACATCTTACAGTTTAGGTTTTTTTAAAAGATATCAAGGTTAAAATCCTGTCTGAAGTTATATATATTATATCAAAATGCGTTTGCTAATATTCGATGTATTCTTTAGATTATATGCCTATATCCATGTAGTCAAACCTATATGGGGACCTTTCCATGTCTTGATTTGGACAACATTTGTTATATTTCGTTGGACACTTACATTCGTGGATAAAGCCTGCAACGAAATCCCACGAAAATTGATACCACACGAATAAAAGTACTTTCAAAGTGTCAAATTATAACATTCTTTTATAAAGCTATTTTGAAACAGTGCAGCGAGCATCCTTAACAGTAAATTTTGATTATCACAAACATGTTTCAAAGTGTTTGAATTTCCTGCCGACTGTATAAAGTCTGGTTATTTAAACGTTCTTGTTTTGTGCCTTCTGTGCATCTTTGTTCGCACTTCGCATATATTCGGAGTAGCTGGGTATTGTTGGGTTACTGTATAGTCCAATATTTTCGATGATTTCAGTTCTCCTTTGTATGTATTATATTTATTTCGGTCACATTCTGTATGTCCCTATTCCAAACTAGGAGACTGTTGTCGTTTGGTTTTTGTTTGTTGACGTCTGAAATAATCATAGTTTTCAACAGACCGTTATATGTCACGTTTGAATTGTTTCCAATTTTCTATCATAAGGCTTTTTTGTATCATAACAGACGGTATGAGTGCAACTCATTGTGGAAGAGCGTTCGATGACTTGTAGGAGATTGTACCAAGTGGTCTTTTGTGGGTAGTTGTCTCGTTGGCAATCATATCTCTTCCTTATAAATAAATTCATTATAGATACTTATTTTTTAAATAGATTAATTCTTTATAAGGAAATACATATTTTTCAGTTCTGTTACTTGTTTAGACTTAACATCTATTCTATTCTATTACTAGTAATAGCATCAATCCCATTGGGTTAGAATGTATCAGGCTACTTTGTTTTCTTGAACTATAGTAAAACTGTATTTACTCTGGAGGGTTAAACCATCATTAGTGCAGAGAACAAGTATCAATTTATTCCAAGATTAGAGAAGTAAGTGTTTTCTAATTATATATGCATACATGAATTCGGATAAAGAAATCTAGGAATGAACTCCAATTACCTTAATCAGCAACTTTTGACTCTTTTGAGATTGTGAACCCACGACCTTCAGCATTGATTAGTTAATTATTAGACATTTATTTTCGTTCTTTTTTTCTATCAAGAAATAAGCAAAATCAGTAGTGTTCAATGAAGCTCAACAAATTATCAGAGTCTCCGTGAAGGATAAGAAAGGCATATAAGTTTAAGAAAATACCAGGACAGAAAAGATAAACATTGAAAATCAGAGTGTAAAAACCCGGCTGTGGTGGAAGTCTGGAAGAAGAACGATTTTCGTTTCATGAAAGGCAATAAAGAAAACACATACACTATCTATTAACCAATCATATTTCATGATACTTATGTTAGTTGTAATTATGTATTAGAGTCAACAAACGTGACGATATTCAACTTTGAAAACCAATTTATCATAAACTATAATGAATAGAAACACTGTTAAATCGTCCAAGGGAAAACATTGATTTGCACAGCAAAAAAATATAATTGAGAACATGTGGCTTTGTTGAAAAATGAGAAAATACTGTGTTATTGAACACAGGGAAAATGATGACAGCGATCGGTTATGAATTTCGAACATTGGAATTAAGTATTCAAATATCTTCGAAAGTATTCGGAATTAAATTACTTTCATGCTTATGTTCATTTGTTAAGTTTTAATTTCGGTTTTCGTATCGTTTCTTTTGTTGAAACCATCAACAACTTATGTTTATATTTCCGAACATTTCTTGTCACAGAAAAGATTCAGTATTCAACATATGGATAAATTGCATTAATTAAATTTATAGAATAAATTTGTTAAGCAATTCCATTTCAAAAATTGCAAACATTACCATGTCTTGCAGCAGATGGAATTCGAATATAATTAAGCTGTTGCAGAAACCTAGTATGAATATTTTGACTTTCAGATTAGTAATAAAGCAATCTAATTGGCCTATTTCTAAAATGCATTTCATCATTATCATGTTAGTAATCAAATAATAAAATACCTGCAATAGAGTTAATATAAACTAAATGATATGAATAAAGTTATTGCCACCGGTTATTGCTGTGTCGCAAAATCATTGTATGTAATACAACTGTAATGCATGTTATCATAACATTGTACAGCAAACAGCAAAGGAATAGTAGATATACTTATTACTTTAAAATATGAGGTATACGTGAATGAGACATTAATTCAAACATAAAAGACATTAAAAAGACGTCAGAGGTCATCACAAGATCTTAAAAAGTAAAAATGCAGATGTACAGTCCTTAAATGGTGCAGACTTTAGACTTATGTATCTTACCATACGAACGTGTGTTACTCATTGTTGAAGATCGTTTACATCGATGACATGTTGGGAAACACATCAATATCCTTTGTCTTTTGTGGGTAGTTGTCTCGTTGGCAATCAAACCTCATCTCCTTATAAATAAACTCATCAGAGATACTTATCTTTTATCTAGATGACTTTTGTATCAGGAAATTCATATTCTTCGGTACTGTTACCTGTGTAGACTAAACATCTATTGTATTATTCGGATACTAATAATATCACCAGTCCTCATTGGGTGAGTTTTGAACTATAATTATACTGAACTTACTTCAGAGGGTTAAATCATCATTAGTGCAGAGGACCAGTATTAATTTGTTCCCAGATTAGAGAAGTAGGACTTGTCAAATTATATATGCATATATGAATACGGATAAACAGATCTAGGAATGAACTGCAATTACCTTAATCAGTAACCTTGTACTATTTTGAAATTGTAACCAAACAAAATCCAGGATACTTATGTAAGGTGTAATTATTATTAAATTTAACAAACGTGACAATAACCAACATTGAAAACCAATTTATTATAAACTATAATCAATAAATAGTAAAACTTTTAAATTACCCAAGGGAAACATTCATTTGCACTGCAAATACATTATTGAGAAAATGTAGCTTCGTTGAAAAGTGAGAAAATACTGTGTGAGGAGGAAAGATTAAAAATGACACTCCGTAAATTATATGGACACCATCACGAATTGGTTGATCTATACGATGTGTCTGTGTCTGTGTCTAAACTAACTAACGACATTTTTACCAAGTCTTAGATTGTGGTTTACCATTTACGTCGTCTGATCTGCTTAGTAGCGAACGTGAACTATTCCCGAGTATGACTGTTTTGCCGAGTTTGAATTTGAATTGCTATACGACGTGTCTCGGTATTTATATATCTAACATTCATGTATTTAGTTATGATGCTTCTTTTGTAAGTCAGGTCGGATATTTTGTTATGTCTTATGTTTGCTGTTGGAGACGACGTTGTTCGGTATTTATATATCCCGCTTTCCGGCATTTTGTTGTTACTTTCTTATAGGTGTGTGTCCGGTTGGAAATTTTGTGCTGAATTGTTGTCTGTTTATTTCGATTGTGTTTTGAATGCTGTATTTTCGGTACATTTCACATATGTCTCATTTGTCAGTATAGTCGACTTACTCGTGATTCGTCTGCAGGGTTTTTGCTTATGTTGTTTGTTTTCATGTGTGTTTTCTGTTTGGTCTTACATGATCTCGCCTTATTTTACAGTAATTTTATTTTTATTTTCTATATGTATGTAAAAGTTAAGATAAAAAATCAGCTACTTCATTTATATGTTTTTAAGTTTAAAGTAACTATAGCTTGCACATCTGTAAATATAGACAATGCAATTTCCCATTGGAACTCCCTTTGCGGGTAAAACTGTGCCTCTTTTACTATTTCGTAAAACATTATATCCTAGAATAGAAAGTTGATATGCACTACTATTTTATTCAAAGGTCAAAACATAGGGCTGTGCGGCATATTTTCAACATTTATATGCCCCGAACTTTTAAGAGTTTAAACTTATACTTAGATTTTGTACAACCCCTACCTTCACTTCGGGTCTTCCTTAGACTTCAATGTTCGCCGCTACCATGTGTTTTTATACTGGTAACATTCCCAAGTTATGTCTCTATGAGATTAAACATAGAGATCATATCTGGGAACCAGTACGTTAACAAAACAAAATATCTATGAATATTATATATCTCCCCAAAAGAGGCGAGGTTTGTGAAACAGCTGTATTTACAAAGTGCAACATATATGCACAGGATTTTGTTTGTTTGTACACAGTTTTTATTTAGAAGAAAAACCGACATGGTAAGAAAATACAAATAATAACTCCATTACAAACACAATTCCATTTTAATATTCTTGTCATGGTTAGAAAATACATAAAATAACACCATTACAAACTCAATCCCAATTTAATATTCTTGTACGTATCTATAAATAAAACAAATCTATTTTATTTTTTGAAATTTACCTGGGATAGTATAAACGTCACATAAAATACTTACTTTTTGTGACGTTGATCCATTCAATGATTCATGTGATGCGCAGTTTATATTTTGTTTGTGGTGTCTTGGTGTGCTGTCGTAAATTCATGGGAGGTGTCCGTTGTTAATCTGTGGTTTACATGTTGTAATGTACTATTATGTTATCTATTTATGTATTTCTCTGTGCTGAGTGTTCTTGTGTTTGTTTGTACTGTATTACTGTCACGTAGTGTTGTCATTTTAGCGGTATTTTTAACATTGCCATATAAGCGGGAGGTTTGGCTAGCCATAAAAACAGGTTCAACCCACCATTTTTTCTTAAAATGTCCTGTACCAAGTCAGGATTATGGCAGTTGTTATCAGACACTCCGTTTCTATGTATTTTGGAGTTTGCTTTTGTTGTAGTTCAGTGTTTCTGTTGTTCAGTTGTTTTCCTCTTATAGTTGATGTGTTTCCGTCGGTTTTAGTTTGTTACCCGGATTTGTTTTTGCTTAATCGAATTATGACTATACAGCGATATACTATTGTTGGCTTTAAAAAGGGAATTAAGTATTCAATATCTTCGAAATTATTCGGAATTATATTCATTTTATGCTTATGGTCATTTGTTAAGTTCTAATTTCGGTTTTCGTATTGTTTCTTTTTATGAAACAATCAACAACTTTTATATATAATTCCGAACATTTCTGGTCACTGAAACGATTTGATATTCATCATATTGATATATTGCATTTTTTTTCTTCATTTATAAGATAACTGTATTAAGAAATTCCATGATTACAATTGCAAACATTACCATGTCTTGCAGCAGATGCAACTCTAATAAAATTAAGCTGTTGCAGAAACGTTGTCTAAATATTTTGACTTTCAGATAAGTACAGAGAAAGCAATCTAATTGGCTTATTTCTAAAATGCATTTCATCATTATCGTGTTAGTAATCAAATAATAAAGTAATTGTAGTAGAGTTAATATAAACTGAATGATATGAATAATGTTCTTGCCGATGATTAATGCTATGTCGCAAAATCATTGTATATGTTACACAACTGTCATGAATGTTATCATAACATTGTATAGCAAATGAATACTAGTAGTAGATATACTTATTTGTGATTTTGCTTATTTTCTATATCATTCTTGTTTATAAACATATGTGTGTTAAGTATTACAGCCCAATCCACTCCTTTTGCTGGCCAATCTCGAAGTTATATCAATCCTTCCTCAGGCAAAGTTGTCCTTAGATGGATTTGGCTTTTTGTATGTACTTTTTGGTTATATAGCTCTTCAACTGTTTCTGTTCTTATACATCCTCGGCTTTCAAGCATTCGGCTTTGAGCTTTTCTGATGAAGGTAAATCCAGAAAAGCGCCTCGGACGCATGAAATTAGTAACGTGTTGTTTTCGTTTTTTTTAGGTTTAACTTATCACACTAGAATTTAAAGGATGTAATTCTATAATTTGAAAAAAAGTATTTACATGTGCAAAAAAAAAAAAGAGTTATGTTACTTTCACTTTAGGATATGAAGTATAAGTTAATGAGACATCTTTTCAAATATAAAAGACGTCAGAGGTCAACACAAGGTCCCAAAAAGTAAAAACGCGATGTACAGTCCTTGAATGTACAGACTTCACACTTATACCATACACCACTGAATCATAAACCAATTACCGATTCCGAAACACAATATACGATAAAACAAGTACATTTTCCTTTTTCCTTTCAATCATACGCGAGTCGCACCATACACAATTATTCAAACTGTAACGTGTTTTTAGAAGTTTGCGAATTTTAAATTTAAAAACCATATAACAATCCGGGTGGAAGGGTAAGCAAATTCTACTCCACATGTACAAAATATAAATATAAGTATTCCATACAAAGTCTGCGCTATTGTTTAGCATAACTTTGTATTGATGAAAATGAAATGTGGTAGTCTCTTGAAAACAACACAAGGACACCTTGTCATAAATGATGTGCGACATAAATGAAAGTGCAAGCTATTATCAATGCAGAATTATGGTAAAACATTTTTTCCATAAATAGAAAATGATTTAGTATCATAATATTAAACAATTATTGAGGAAAATATCATGTAGCCAATTAGAAACCTTATACTAGGTAAAATAAAACAGACACGCCATGGCCTAATAGAAAAACTCTGGTGGAGAGTTGTCTCATTGGCAATCATACCACATCTTCTTTTTTATATATACAGACAAACAACGGAGAAAAGTTTTCTTATATAAAGTTTGAGCATCACGATCATAACCAAAAACCGTGTGACACAGATAATCCATAACGGTCAATCAACTGGTGATGGCATCCATAAAAATTGGAAGGGGTTGATTTAACTTTAACACTTGGCACCTTGCAGCATATCCGTGGTCATCTGAAACACAGAAAATCCAGAGTCACTACTTGTAATCGTAGCCTATCTGAACCTTGTTTGTTAGTGTTGTTTGTCTTTGTTTGTATTTGGTTTATATATTGGGTGTTTGTGGTTAATATGGTTTACTGTGTTGTCCCATATTTTTGGTGATTTCCGTTATCCTTTTTATCTATTATACTTATCCCCGTCACATTCTTTATGTCCCTATTCAGTAACTAGGAACCTCTTGTCAAGTGATTGCTGTTTGTTGACGTCTGACATAATCATTTCTGTTTAATTTCATAAACAAAAAATCAGGCCGTTAGATTTCTCTTTTAAATTGTTTCCCCTTTTGTATCCCGAAGCCCTTTATATCTTACAAAACTGTCTCACCGGGTGTTACTCATTGTTGAAGATCTTTTACATTGACAACCTGAAGGAGAACACATCAATATCCTTTTGTCTTTCGTAGGTATTTGTCTCGTTGGCAATCATACCTCATCTCCTTATAAATAAACTCATCATAGATACCTATATTTTATGTAGATTAACGCATGTATCAGGAAATACATATTTTTCAGTACTGTTACCTGTTTAGATTTAACATCTATTTTATTATTCGATTACTAGTAGTATAACCAGTCCTAGTTGGTTGAGATTTTATCAGGTTACACTATTTTCCTGGACTATAATTATACAGCACTTATTCTATAGAGTCAAATCATCATCAGTGCAGGGAACCAGTGATAATTTATTCCTCATTTGGAGAAGTGGGAGGTGTCAAATTATATATTTATATACGTATTCGGAAAAAAACTCTAAGAATGAACAGCAACTATCTTAATCAGCAACATTTGACTAGTTTTAGATTGTGAATCCACGACCATCATCATCATTTGTTAAACATTCGACATTTATTTTCGTTTCTCTTATCAAGACTTTAGGAAAACAGTTGTGTTTGAATAAGCGGGAAAAGTATCTGCGTCTCCATGAAGTGTAAAAAAATGGTATATAAAATTCAGCAAATGCCAGGACAGAAAGGATAAACATAAAATATCAGAGTGTGAACAACCGGCTGCGGTGAAATATGAACTATATTCGCTTGATTCAAAAAATGCAATTAAGAAAACACATACAGAATTTGTTAAAGGGAAACTTCGCAAAAAAAAATGTTTAAAAATGATATTATGTTCTTCATGTATATAAAAGCACAAATTCATCAATATTAACGTTTTATTCCCTTAGGTAAGAGATCAGCACCGATTTTAAATTAAGATTATCAATTCTCTACATGTCATCATCTTGACGGCTTGCCGATAAAAAACCACGTGATATCTGTAAACCACAAAGTACCAAAACAAGCAGGGACTAACGTAGTCGTAATTCAGTGTCGAAATCACTTGTCAGGCGTACGGATGTTTTAACCCGCCAAGGTCATGACAAAAGCAATCACAGTTTCCCGACAAAAAAAAAAAAAAAAAAAAAAAAAAAAATTATACCAAACATGTCGGCAAACTTTTTAAACTAACTTGATACAGAACAATGTTTTAAAAAAGGTTGAAGAGCCCGGAGGAAAAGTCGGCCGATTGGGCATCTTTTTTTCTTCTTAAATAACTATGGTCTGTCGTTTTTAAACTATTATTTGTTACTAAGATTATGAAAAAAGTAAATATATAGGGGAATTTCTTTAGAGCAATAACTTTTATGGATTCGCTGAAATATGAAAATCATAATTAACTAGCGTTGTTCCGTGTAAAATTGTTTTCAAAAATCTAATTTGGTCTGAAGCCTTTTATGCAATACATTTATTCAAGTCTGTCCTTTTCTAATTTGATCATCAGCATGGCTAAAAGAATTATTGCCAGAGGTATTGTGAGGTGACACGTTCAGGTATTCAAGCGATTTCCTGTCGGGCTAAAAAACTCTTTATTACACAATTACATAATGCAGGTTCATATATCGCTTCACGGCTGAGCTTATCAGAGGACACGGCCGGTAACTTGGAACTTTCCATTTAAAAACTATTAAATGTTATATACATCATGTGTACATTTTTTGTCTTGAGTCCGACAGTGATATACTAGTTATTGCTAAACGTGACGGTGTATACAATTTTACTACCACTTGTTTATGAATGACATTTCTGGTGTAAAGAATGATATTTATGAAAATCTAAATAATTCCAGCTAAAGATTTGAGGAAATAAAATCTAATTAGATACTTCCTATAGTAAAATTTGGAAAAATGTAAGTATGTACTCTTGCCAATAATTATGGAAAATTTGAAACATAGAGGTGGGGTATACGTTTAATTGTAGAGTCAATTTATGATTCTAATTCCCATGACGTCTCACGTATATACAGGTTTATATTTATATTGGCGTTCAATACCTATTGATGACAATAAGGTTTCATGACATTCACAATTTTGCATGTTCTGTATAACAAATTCATATTTTATTTTCAGACCGAATGAGGATATGTAATTTTTGACGGAAACATATTGACTATCAAATTAATTTCGGTGTTTTTTACTAAGTATTAAATTATCGAAATTTAAAAATACTGCTTATCCACTAAGGACTGTAGCCTATATCAAGGAGTATTGTATGAATTTACAAAATGAATTTTGTTCCTAGATGTAATTAAAAAAAAATGTTTAGTTTAGTTATATAAGTGGAGAAAAAAATCTAATCAGAATTTAAATCATTCTCCCACCCAGGACCCTCTTAAATCAATAATGTTCATGCTTCACAATCGTGAGAATTTCTTTGACATCGTACATTCTGTATAGGTAGTGATTTACCTTGACATTTCCGGGTACATGTATATTACCTGTATATGGTAATGTGCCGTCCCAGGAGGTCTTACGTGTACAGGTTCACGTTTATAATGGCGTTCAATACCGTTTTCTGATATAACAAGATTTTATGACATTCACACTTCTGAATGTTCTGTATACCTAATTCATATTTTATTTTCAGAACGAATGAGAATATGTTTATTTTCAAGGAAACATATTGAGTATCAAACTAATTTCGGTGTTTTTTTTTAATTGGTATTAAATCACAGAAATTTTAAAATACTACTGCATGTCTGTTATTAAGGAGTATTCTTGTCTGTTTAGAGTGGGAATAATGTGTCCTACTGAGGAATATGAATGACAAGTCTTGCAAAGGTACAAGATATATCAAGCACAAAAATAATCCGATTCCTCCAGTCTGTCTAAAATATAAATCACATACGTTTTCTTGCACTGAATAATATATGATTAACACGTTTCAGCCGAACTTAAACTATTTATAATTACACCCACTTTTACAGTTTTATTTCCGTTCATATTCGAGACATAGAATTGAATAAATATGAAAAATATAACGGTTTCGAATGATGAAAACTTCCGTTTTTATTACCAAAGTAAACTCCTCATTTTGAAGTTGATTGTTATACAGTTACAGTAGGTTTTTCTCTTAAACAATGAATATCTAACAGATTTGAATCATTAAAGATTTCTGAAATCAAAAACGGTTTGTTCTATTGGATAAAAAACAAGAGGCTCTCAAGATCCTGAATCGCTAACCTGTAAGTTTTTGCTTAAATCTTTCATCAATGATTATTTTTGCTTTTCAATATATTTTAATGAGTGGCTTAAAAATGCCATTTAAATGTTCTTTGTGTCTGTCATTTTTTCTTCAAAAGCAAAAAAATGCATTTTACCCCTATGTTTCATTTTTGCCATAGTGGCTATAATTCTTGACGTACAAGGAATTAAAATACAAAATTTATACAAGATACTCTGAAACTCATTCAGCCCAAGTTTGGCTGAAATTGATTCAGCAGTTTCAAAAGGAGAAGATTTTTTAAAGTAAGCAAACTAGATTAGATGTACAAATTGTGAAAAATTGTCTTTAAAGGACAATAACTCCTTAAGGGGGTCAATTGACAATTTTGGCCATAATACAGTATTCGTTGATCTTACTTTGCTGAACATTTTTGCTGTTTACAGTTTATCTTTATCTATAATAATATTCAAGATAATAACTGAAAACTGCAAAATTTTCTTAAAATCATCAATTCAGGGGCAATAACCTAAAAATCAAATACCCGATTTGGCTGATAATTTCAGGGCAGGTATACCTTGACCTAATGAATACTTTAACTTCTTGTCTGATTTACTGTAAATGCTTTAGTTTTTGAGATACATGTATGTGTCAAAAACTACATTTTCCCTATATTCTATTTTTAGCCATGGTTGCCATGTTTTCTGAGGAAACAGAAAATAAACACAAAATTTATTCTAGATAACCTAAAAATCATTCAGCTTAAGTTTGGTTTAATTTGGTTAAGTAGTTTCAGAGGAGAAGATTTTTTAAAGTTAGAAAACATGATAAACAAATTGTGTAAAATTGTCCTTAAAGGGCAATAACTCCTTAAGGGATCAATTGACAATTTTGGTCATATGAACTTACTTGTAGATCTTACTTTGCTGAACATTTCTGCTGTTTACAGTTTATCTTTATCTATAATAATATTCAAGATAATAACCAAAAACTGCAAAATTTCCTTAAAATTACCAATTTAGTGGCAGCAACCCAACAATGGGTTGTTAGATTCAACTGAAAATTTCAGGGCTGATAGAACTTGACCCCATGTCAGATTTGCTCTAAATGCTTTAGTTTTTGAGATATAAGCCAAAAACTGCAATTTACCCCTATGTTCTATTTTTAGCCATGGCGGCCATGTTTTTTGACGAAATAAAAAATAAAACACAAACTTTATTTTAGATACCCTAAGGATCATTCACTTAAAGTTTGGTTGGAATTGGTTCAGTAGTTTCAGTGGAGAAGATGTTTGAAATAGATTACACCGGACGGAAGACGACGACGGACGACGACGGACGCCAAGTGATGGCAAAAGCTCACAGTTTCTTTGGAACGACGAGCTAAAAAAGGAAAATCGTTAGCTGAAGTAGCCTGACGAACGGACAGATACAGCCACGTTCCACCAAAAGAGCTCCCGTTAATTATCTAAAACTTACTTCGGTGTTGAATGATTTTGTGTGATTTCGTTTTTCTTTTTTTTTTTTTTTCTCATCGTGTGAACGAGGTTTTATACATGTTTATAAGTCAGGAATCTGATGTTCAGTAGTTGTCGTTTGTTGATGTGGTTCATAAGTGTTTCTCGTTTCTCGTTTTTTATATAGATTAGACCGTTGGTTTTCCCGTTTGAATGGTTTTACACTAATAATTTTGGGGCCCTTTATAGCTTACTGTTCGGTGTGAGCCAAGGCTCCGTGTTGAAGACCGTACTTTGACCTATAATGGTTTACTTTTATAAATTTTGACTTAGATGGAGATTTGTCTCATTGGCACTCATACCACATCTTCTATTTACTGCAGGGTTTGTTGCTCGTGCTGTGTGGATGCAGTAGAATGTATCCCCGTGCTTGTGGTGTATGCCCTTATATTTTTCAATTATGGGTTGTTTGCCTGTGAGAGAGCTTTCACATGTTTATTATATCTTTGTTCTTAATTGTCAATTATATATTATGGTGTTTGGATGTATAAATATAGATTCTACCACTGCATCGAGTGTGATACGATATTTATCCACTCGAGACAGTTAAATTTTCAAATTTAAAACGCGAGGCTTGCCCGAGCGTTTTAAATATTTAAAATTTAACTGTCGAGAGTGGATAAATATCGTATTACACGAGATTTGGTGGTGGAATCTGTTCCTCTAATGATTTTCAAACAATATGCAGGCAAACTTATTCCTTCTTTTCGAATGATCTGCAAAAAGATGTGTTCTTTCTATGTGACGTCATCAGGCATGGTCGCCTTTTTTCATGCCGTCACAATAGGAAATTCCGAAGAAAGTAAGAAAATTCGACGTCATAATCGGATTTTAACCAATAATGAACTGAGATCAAACGAACCACACGTTGATTAAATTTTTTTTTATACAATGGGTGCAGAAAGGGATAAATTCACGAAGAATTAGAGAAATACTCATCCACGCCTGCTATTTTTATTATTGCCCCCTACTATGGTTTTACTAAGATTTCTTACAATCTCTGGTTTTGCCCTGTGTTTGTTATATGTCAGTATTGTTATACTTAAGTCTTTACGTCGGGCCTTTTATAACAGTTTTGGTAAGAGTTCTTTTACTACTTTGCCTATTATTTCCTATTCCGTAATTGTGATCCTTATTCATTGTTACAACCTCCGGTCTTTTTTTTTAATTTTCCTATACCCCTATTTAATTATCATGATTTTACGTATTGGAAAGAAAATTATTAACAACACAACTTCTAGGATATCCACGTGCTTAAACAAACGTATTTGTAATGCCTCTCCAGATTGTTTAACAAATATGCGCGTGGATATCCACAAATTTTCCCGTGCAATGCCAAAAAGTGACTAACCTGTTTTAGATTAATTTCACAAAATACTGTACGGTCAACAGTGAACGGGAGAGCTTCTTCGCTCTCCTTTTCCTGTGACATTACCTGAAAAACTGAAAACCTTATATATGTGGTAACTTGAACTCAACCTAAGTGTGGTATTCAATATGTGGGACATACAGGACGAGCGTATTACATAAGAAATCAAGAACACCTTTACCGCTTTCGTAGACATAAAAAATTCAAAAGTTTGATATATCAACATTTAGATAAGCATAATCACAATCTAAAATTTATTAAATTCCAACCACTTGAAACCGTTCAGAAACAACCAGGAGAATCACACAAGCAATTTGAAAAATCACGTGAAATTCGCGAATTATTTTGGATAAAAAGACTTCAGACAGCTTATCCTCTCGGTCTTAATGACAAAATATTAGGACAGGGGAACATAACTAAAAATTCAATCGATGTCATTAATATTGTCTATAAACGACTTAGAAATAAAAGGTCTCATGGCAAACGCAAAAACCGTAATCAACGTATTAAACATCGTATAAATTATATACTTGCTGATCTGTTATTTATAATCAAAAATAATGGCAGACATCAAGTATTATGCAAACTGGGTCAGATACCAATAAGTAAATTATATGCTATTTTTCTGGAGTATGATACAATTTGTTTTTTAGTCAAATGTATGAATACACCTGTATTATTACAGCCTTTTGTCATCATAGGCTATTTCCAAGTATCGATAAACCTGAAAATGATAAACGGCATTTTCTTAAATTAAAATATATAAATAGAGGTATTGATTTTATCAGCTTATCTAGTATATTCAATGACTCTACCATCCAAAGCCAAATACCTCCATATTTTGATAATATAGAACCACCTATTATTTCGTATTCTTATAAAAAAAACCCAGCAGAAGTTTGATTTTTAATTATACGTCAGTTACATCAGACGTCAATATAGAAAATAATGTTCCTTCCACTTGAGATTGTGAAACTTCTAGTTTTAGATATGTTCCCTATGGTCATGTCCTTACAGGAGACCTCAACATCGTCGAAGACCGTGAGGTCATAACTTTTCTTAAGAAAGGACCGAAATATCGTCCTCCATCTAAAATAGATTGGAAACAGTGTCGTCAGGTCATTAAAGACGCTCTGTCTGTCTACTGTAAAAATTGGTGTAAACGTGAAAAATCTGATAAAAATCTCTAGACAGTTATTTGAATAAAATTATGAATACTGTTAATATTCGTATATCTCATTTTGAAAACAATTCTGAAATTAGTAATAGGGTCCATGATATTCCCATTTCCAGAATAAAAATAAACTCCAAGTACTTGCAAAGCGGTTTGTCTTTGTACCGGTAGACAAAGCAGCAAATAATGTAGTGTGACGCATATACTACACGGAAGTTCTCCAAAACGAAATTACAAATTCATCTACATTCAGGTCCGTACGCTCCACAGAGAGTCAAATTGTAAACAAGCATATCACTGCCACTACCCAGCTTAAAGCCTCTTCCGAACATTTGAAAGTCCCTACTATGTACTGGTTACCTACATTGCACAAAAAACATTTAAATTCCGTTTCATCTCCACATCTAGTAAGTGTTCTACTACCAATCTATCAGTTCTTCTAACTACCTCCCTTACTACTATCAAAGAACTTGTTATTAACTTTTGTAATAAAGCTTATGAAAATAATGGTATTAATTATTTTTGGAGTGATAAAAATTCTTTAGAGGTTTTAGATAAAATACATGCTTTTGATGGTCCTTTTAATTCTGTTGACAGTTATGATTTTTCTACTCTCTATACTACACTTCCACACAATCATATCATGAAAAAGTTTGCATATTTAATAAAATGGTCTTTTGAAAAATCTCATTACAAATTTATTTGCTGTAACTCGTTTAAAGCCTTTTTCTGTAACGAAAAACGAAAGTATGCTAGATACACTTACCGGAAATGTGAAGATATGATTGAAGCTTTACATTTTCTCCTGGACAACATATATGTACGTTTCGGCGATAAAGTGTATCGACAAGTAGTAGGCATTCCTATGGGCACTAACTGCGCCCCTTTAATAGCAGATTTATTCCTGTATTGCTATGAATCTCAGTTTATGACCAAACTCAGTAAAGACACGTCATTGCTACATTTGGTTGATTCATTCAACAATACCTTCCGTTATCTAGATGATATTTTTTCGCTAAATAAACCAGAGTTCTCTAAATATACTACCGAAATTTACCCAATAGAACTTACTTTAACTAAATCTAACATAAACAGCAGTAGTTGTCCTTTTCTGGATTTGGACATTTCAATCTCTAAAGGAAAACTCCATACGAAAATTTACGACAAAAGAGACGATTTTTCATTCCCTATTATTAATTTTACTTTTTTAGACGGCGATGTTCCTTTGGCTCCATCATACGGTGTTTATATATCCCAACTCGTTCGTTATGCCCATGTGTGTAGTGATGTCATAGATTTTAACGAACGTAATCAATGCATCACTGGTAAATTATTAAGTCAGGGATTTCGTTACCATAAATTACGTAAAACTTTTGCTAAGTTCTTTCATAGATACAAAGATTTGATTAGTAAATTTGGCTGTACCTGTAGAAAACTGATTAAAAACGGTATTTCACATCCTAAATTTTACGGTAATATTATACTTAAAGCGCGGAAATCACTATATGATCCGTGTAAACTCATCGAACCTTTAAATAAACTTATTAGTAAAGGTTATCTTACCAATGTTGTAATTAGATCTTTGAATATAGTTTACATTGGCACTAATATCGATTTTGTCATCAGCAAATTAAAACATAACTAAATTTGTATTCTTTTCAAACGGGGTGTATAAAGACACACCCACGTTCATTTTGATCTATAAAGAGGTTAAACTCCTAACTATCCTACTGTCTGTTGATACATTAATTTTTGGCATTGCACAAGTCATGTCTTCTTTGACTGTCCATGACGTTAAAATACTAATTCCCTTGGATGTGTTTTAGTTGATTTTAGTCTCTGATGGATGATTTTTTATTATTTATTGTTTTGGCCTTTAACTAGCTGTCAGTAACTGCGAGTACTCTCAAATCGTACTTTCTTGTTTATTTGACCTGTTGATACTAATTGTAATTTTTTTTTTGATATTTAATGTTATTCAGGGTTATATCTGGTCTATATACTAGCTTTGATAAGTGTTTGGTACTACTATAAATTTCCATTTCGTACTATGAACATAAAAATTATTTCTTTTGTAAAAATATTTCTTTTCTCTATTGGAACTGTACACGTATACCTAACAAGAAAATTATTTTCATTTACCTGTGTTTAAAGTTATTGCAAATGGCTGATATTTTTGTTCGAGCATATTGTTTTTCTTAAATTGTTTAACATTTCATACTGATATAACATGTTACTTTTATTATTCTTCCCTTAGTTTATTTATTTTGTATTTGCTTTGTATCATAGGTCAAATTTATTTGTTCAGTGTGTGTTCACTGGTGTTAATATGTCCTTTGATTGAGTTAAGCTATTTCAGTTGATATTTTATAGTGTGTCTTTCTATGTTGTGAATTTACACTATTGTTTTAGAAAAAGGGTGAAGGTTTGGTACCATTAAAACGTTTAAACCCGCTGCATTTGTTTGCACCTGTCCTAATGCAGGAATCTGATGTTCAGTAGTTGTCGTTTGTTGATGTGGTTCATAAGTGTTTCTCGTTTCTCGTTTTTTATATAGATTAGACCGTTGGTTTTCCCGTTTGAATGGTTTTACACTAGTAATTTTTGGGGCCCGTTATAGCTTACTGTTTGGTGTGAGCCAAGGCTCCGTGTTGAAGACCGTACTTTGACCTATAATGGTTTACTTTTATAAATTTTGACTTGGATGGAGAGTTGTCTCATTGGCACTCATACCACATCTTCTTATATCTATTATATATGAAAGTTTTATATATGTGAATATTTACATTGAAGCAAAAGTATTAAAAATTTTCCATGGCGAGCTATGTATTTTTTTAGATCTATTCTACGTAGGCAAAGTTGACTTTAGATGGTTTCCGATATTGCTTAAACACCTTTTGGCCAGGTAACACATACCAAGATTTTAAATATTTAGATTAGAGTATTTCCGTACATTGTTTAACTGTATAAGGTAAATCAAACGAGCTTTAGATACACACATTTTATAAAATTTTATTTATTTTTGGTTTTGATCAGTCAAATGATATATTATAACACTTGATTATTAGTTTCTCCAAAATTATTTCTTCGCTTTTAAACTGATTAAATAAAAAGATCATTTTGTTTTTAATAACTTCTCCTTTAGATTTAATTTGAACATTATTTATCAGTTTTATAACATCGGATTTATCCATGCTACATGTATATGAAATACATGTTCATGATTTAGCTAACAACGGACCTAACTCTAAATATAATTTGATATTCCACGGCGATCTGTTTGTATTTGCCTCCACCCTGATACTCCACCTTTGATATGCATTTTAACAGTGTGTATTAAACTCGATCTTCTGTCTTAAAATCCATTCAAAATGACATTCACACCTGGCACGGTGTGCCCTGGAGACACGGCTATATACCGATCTGCAAATACCTTGATTGTATATCAAGCCTTTTACGGGTATTGCGAGGTAATAATACACATTGTATTAACATAGTCCTAGCGTAGAAATGTTTGCTTGAATTAAGGGTAAAAACGTACCGTGACTTATTGTCCATTCAGTTAAAGTTATATTCTCTTTTTTTTCACCATATTCGTTGGAAAGGAAAATTCAAAAAAATAAAAGATTTAATTATTGCGCTGTCAACATGTCAAAAATCGAAATATATATGGTAAACATAGAAAATTTTATCTCATGAATGTAAAAAGTTGCATATCTGTTCGTTTTATTTTCTTACTATCGGATGGTAATTAGCTATCAAAATTAGTCATTGACGCGCTTATGATTACGTTAAAATATGATTAACGACCAAGATTTTAAATGATTGTACTTTAAATCCCGGCATGCAATACCAGGAGTTAACGTCACGTACTACAGAAAGTAGTCAATAAAAAATTTATTAATTATTGAGTTTTTCTTTATTTCTGCACATATAGCGATAAAACTTTGTGAATTTTATGTTATAATGAACATATTTAAACTATAAGTAAAAAATCGCAAATTTTTCCTTTAAACAAACAAAATCCAGGATACTTATGTAAGGTGTAAATATATATTAAAGTCAATTAACGTAACGATATACAATGAAAACCAATTTATCATAACCTATAATGAATAGGAAAAACTATCAAATTATCCAAGAAAAAATATTTATTTGCACAGCATATCCATCTGATTCAAACGATGTGGAGTTCTTTGAAGATGAAAAAAATACTGTGTTATTGAACGCAGGAAACATTATTTATGGAAAATGATGACCACAATCGGCTATCAATTTTGAAAATTAGAATTAAGTATTCAGATATCTTTGAAAGTATTCGGAATTATATTCATTTCATGCTTATGTTCATTTGTTAAGTTCTAATTTCGGTTTTCGTATCGTTTCTTTTTATGAAACCATCAATAACTTGTGTTTATATTTCCAAACATTTCTGGTCACAGAAACGATTCGATATTCGTCATATTGATATATTGGATCAATTCAATTTATAAAATAATATTGTTAAGATATTCCATGATAACAATTGCAAGCATTACCATGTCTTGCAGCGGAGGCACCTCTTATGAAATTAAGCTGTTGCAGAAACCTAGTATAAATATTTTGACTTTCATATTAGTATGAATAAAGCAATGTAATTTGCTTATTTTTAAAATGCATTTCATCATTACCATGTTAGTAGTTAAATAATAAACTAATTGCAATAGAGTTTACATCAACTAAATGATATGAATAATGTTATTGCAAGTGGTTAATGCTATGTCGCAAAATCATTGTATGTTATACAACTGTCATGAATGTTATCATAACATTGTACAGCAAATGAATAGTAGATATACCTATTTGTAAATTTTGCTTATTTTCTATATCATTCTTGTTTATAATCATATGTGTGTTAAGTATTACAGTCTAATCCACTCCCTTTGATGGGCAATTTCGAAAGTTATGTCAATATAACTCCCTCAGGCAAAGTTGCCTTAAGATAGATTTGGCTTTTTGTAGGTACTTTTTGGTTATGTAGCCTTTCAACTGTTTCGGGTCTTATATATCCTCGGCTTTCAAATATTCGGCTTTGAGCGTTCCCGATGTAGGTAAATCCAGAATTAGTAACATGTTGTTTTGATTTTTTTAGGTTTAACTTATCACACTAGAATGAAAATGTAATTCTATAAGTTGAAAAACATATTTACATGTGATAAAAAAAGAGTTATGTTACTTTTACTTCAGTATGTGAGGTATAAATCAATGAGACAACTATTCAAATATAAAAGACGTCAGAGATCAACACAAGGTCCTTAAAAGTAAAAATACGGATGTACAGTGTCCTTGAATAGTACAATCTTCACACTTATACCATACACCACTGAATCATACACCATTTATCGATTCCGATACACAATACTCAATAAACAAGTACATTTTCCTTTTTCCTTTCAATCATATGCGAGTCGCACCATACACAATTATTCAAATTGTAAAGTGTTTGAGAAGTCTGCAAATTTTAAATTTAAAAACCATATAACAATCCGGGTGCTCTGGAAGGGTAAACATATTCTGCTCCACATGTACAAAATATTAATATAAGCATTCCATACTATTGTCTAGCATAGCTTTGTATTGATGAACAAGAAATGTGGTAGTCTCTTGAAAAACAACTGATTCAACACAAAGACACCTTGTCATAAATGATGTGCGATATAAATGAAAGTGCAAGCTATTATCAATGCAGAGATATGGTAAAACATTTTTTCCATAAATAGAAAATTATTTAGTATCATAGTATTAAACAATTAATGAGGAAAATATCATGTAGCCAATTAGAAACCTTATACTAGGTAAAATAAAACAGACACGCCATGGCCTTATACTAGGTAAAATAAAACAGACACGCCATGGCCTAATAGAAAAACTCTTGTGGAGAGTTGTCTCATTGGCAATCATACCACATCTTTTTTTTATATATACAGACAAACAACGGAGAAAAGTTTTCTTAATATATAAAGTTTGAGCATCACGATCATAACCAAAAACCGTGTGACACAGATAATCCATAACGGTCAATCAACTGGTGATGGCATCCATAAAAATTGGAAAGGGGTTGCTTTAACTTTAACACTTTGCACCTTGCAGCATATCCGTGGTCATCTGAAACACAGAAAATCCAGAGTCACGACTTGCATACACCATTACACAATAATATTTTTTTTGGTAGTTTGCTCTATTCAAGAGCTGTATCATGACAAGATCAAGATCAAATTAATTTTAAAAGGTACAATGGACTTTTTTTTAACTTTTTGATTTGAGCGTCATCGATGAGTCTTTTGTAGACTAAACGATCCTATGAATATGTAAACTGATAAAAAGTTCATATCAACAATTTCATTTAGGAGCGTTATCGCAAAAGCGGATGTAAACATGTTATGTAAAAAGACAACATTTAATTGTAATATTGTTGATTCGTTATATGATTTCGGGAATAACAAATCTCATCGAATGACATAGAGCTGTTGCAGAAACCTAGTTCAAATATGTTAACTTAGTACAAATAGAGCAATCTAATAAGCTTATTTTTAAGAAGCATTTCATCATTATCATGTCAGTAGTCATATAATCAAAAACTCTCAATACAGTTACTATAAACTAATGTCCTTAATAATGCTATCGCTGTGTCATAGGTTCAGTGTGTTAAATGTCACACGAGTATTCAAGTACAGTGTAGAACACATGGATAGTTGATAGAACTTTTTGTTTGTTATGTTTATCTTTCTTTCTTTTCATGAAAAAGAAATGCATTTAGTATCATAACCCCATTCCGCCCCATTTTGACGTGCAATTTAAAGTAATAAGAATTCAGTGTAACTGATCGCACTATAATTTACTGGAGTTGGTTACATTTGCTGCAATTAATTCTATTATTTGTTCAGATCACATTCGCTCGTTATTACTTCTTTGAGATGCGAGACATATGTAGCAATCGAACTGAAAAAAGACACAACAAAGTCATCAGAAGTCAACAGAAGGTATTCGAAAATAAAACAAAATCGTGTCGTCCATGTATTAGTACAAAATCAAATTAATTTGGATAGGCATATTTACAGGTAGCGGATTATAATTTGAATGAATTTATATATCAACTTTAACAAACCTCATTTCGGTTCCATTTTTAACTCTTATTTCGGCAAGTAATACAAAATGTAATATGAATAATTGAGGAATAACTGTGAAAACTAGTCAATGATGATTGATAGTCTTTACATTGAATTTGTAAGTACCTTACGTTCACTACTTAGTGTAATAGATGCAAATGTAAAATGTCTTTCATTCTTTAATTAAATTCATAGTACCACAGCCCATTATGTGGGATTTAAGGTTCTTAAAATATAGTGGCTTGCTTTTAAACAAATCATCAAACTAGAAAACGCTTAAGAAAACCCCATAACGCAATTTTGACAGATTTTGGCACATTTTGAGTATTTAACCCAAAACTGTATAGGGAGAACATCATCGCTCATTTATCAAAACTTCTTTGAAATGTGAAGACGAATTTAGTTGTAGAACCAAAATATAAATCCTAAACATTTTCTCTACTTGATTTTTCTGTGAAACATTGTGTTTACGGCCTCATTTGAATTGCAAAATATCAACACTTCTGGCGTATGTCGATGCACTAAACACTCAACTAGCAGGAATTTTGCAGGTTTGCTGCATTTTGTGCCAATCAATTCTTTAATTTGTAATGGATTGAGACACTTAACGGTATAATTGTTAACTGGGGACGATGCAAACATTTAAATTTTGACACGTAAGATTACAGCATAGAAAATCTGTCCGTAAAGTGATATCATATTAAATAACATGTCTTTAAATTGAAAGCATACGGATCCTGAATGTATAAACTGATAAACAGTTTAATTCAACAAGTTCTATTACGAATCGTTATCGCAAGAATGGCGACAAACATGCTGTGTAAAAAAAACACAACGTACTTGCTACAACGTCGACTTAAATTACGAGTTCTGAAAGAACAAATGTTGTCAATTAAGGAAAGTGTCAACAAAGCATAACAATCTCACAAAACAGGGCAAAACTTATCTTTTCATTTAAATGAAAGATTTTTATATTTATATCTCTTTAATATAACAGTGTGTTCAGACACTGTACAGACACCTTAAACGGGGCCTTCAAAACAATATTTCTAGAAGCATCGAAAAAAAATAACAAAAAAACTGTTTTTGGTGTTTTATTGCAAATTGCAAACAACGCTTCCTAAGTGTAAAAATTGTAAAATTTTATAAGTAATTTGTTCTAAACATTATTTCCATGATTATTAAACTATTATCCTCTGTTCTTAAAAGAACACAGAAATCTATTTTTGAGATGATTAAGATTTTGAAAAAAAAAATTTAAAACATATTATGGGACACGTTCAAAGTTGCATAAATAATACGTATTCCTGTGTAAATGAAGAGGGTATCACCAGCCCAGTGGTCAGCAATTCTGTGTTGACAAGAATTATCATTCATATGGTCAAAATTATAAATTAACTGTTTTATAAGGAAATGAACTGTTCAAAATACTAAGGATTTCTGCCCCTGAGGATTAGATTACTTATAAGCAGTATTTGGCAAAACCTTTCGGAATTTTGTTTCCTCATTCCTCGTCATTTCCGTAGTTAATTTGACATTTCATTTTTCTTTTATTCGAGCCTGACTGATGAATCTTCTGTAGACAAAACTTGCGTCTGGAGTACAAAATCATCAGCCTGGTATCTTTGATTAATTTTGTTTTACAATGACCGAATAAAAATTATTTCCCTTTAATGCCAGCAGATCAGTACTTTTTATAGGAAAAAAATATCCAAATTACAATTACACAATACATTCCTGTTAGAAAACAAAACAACAAGTTATTGACTAACCAAACAATTGTAAGAACTAATTATTTATAAAACGTCATAAGGATAGAAGTGTTCATGTCAAAGTCAGACTTTTTTAAACAAGTGCCTTATAATATAGTTGGTGATTATTTTATTTCAGTTTCATTACACAGCCATAAATACCTGAAGTTTGATGCTAAGCATTATTTTCACTGCACTCACTTCATACTTACAACCTTTCACTGAAGCAATTAGCTAAAATATTTTACCAGTTGGTCAGTTTGTTGAGATGAATTCAAAAATACATATTCTTCAGTATGGTTACCTGTTTAGATTTAACATCTATTTTATTGTTCAATTACTAGTAATATCATCAGTCCCAATTGGGTAAGAACTATAATTATACTGTACTTACTTCATAGGGTTAAATCATCATCAGTGCAGGGCACTAGTGTTCGTTTATTACCCATTTAGAGAAGTAGGAGGTGTCACATTATATATACATATACACATTCGGAAAAAGAACTCTAAGAATGGACTGCAATTGCCTTAATCAGCAACATTTGACTATTTTAAAAGTGTGAACCCACGACCTTCAGCATTGGTTAAATATTAGACTTTAATTTTCTTTTCTTTTTTCGCTAACAAGACGTTAGGAAAACATTTGTGTTTGAATAAGCGCCAAATTGTCTGCGTCTCCGTGAAGGGTAAAAAATAGCATATTAGCTTGAGCAAATCCCAGGACAGATATGATAAATATTAAATATCAGAGGACAAACACCCCGGCTGTGGTGAAATATGCACGATATTCGCTTGATAAATGTAAAAGCAACAAAGAAAACACATACAGTATCTATTAAACAATCAAAATCCAGGATACTTATGTAAGGTGTAATTATATATCATATATCAACAAACGTGACGATATACAACTGTGAAAAAACAAATTTATCATAAACTATAATAAATATAAATCCTCCAAGGGAAAACATTTATTTGCACACCAAATACATATAATTTAGAAACCGTGACTTCGTTGAAAAGTGAGAAAATACTCTGTTATTGAACACAGGGAATATAATTTGTGGAAAATAATGACAACAATCGACTATGAATTTGAAAATGAGAATGTGGTATTCAAATACGTTCGAAGATGTTCGAAATTATATTCATTTCATGCTTATGTTTTTAATTCTTAAGTTGTTATCTCGGTTTTCGTATCGTTTCTTTTGTTGAAACCTGCAACAACTTGTGTTTATATTTTCGAATCTTTCTTGTCACAGAAACGATTCGATATTCATCATATTGATATATTTCAATTTGTTTCATTTATGAAATAATTGTGTTAAGATATTCCTTGATAGCAATTGCAAACATTACCATGTCTTGCAGCAGATGAAATTCTAATGAAATTAAGCTGTTGCAGAAACCTAGTATAAATATTTTGACTTTCAGATTAATATGAATAAAGCAATATAATTGGCTTATTTCTAAAATGCATTTCATCATTATCATGTTAGTAATCAAATAATAAAAAAATTGCAATAGAGTTAACATGGTTGATATAAACGAAATGATATGAATAATGTCATTGCCAGTGGCTAATGCTGTGTTGCAAAATCCTTGTATTTTTTACAACATGTATATTATAATAGCCTTGTGCAGCAAAGGAATAGTAGTTGTACCTGTTTGTGATTTTGCATATTTTCTTTATCATTTTTGTTTTTAAAAATATGTTCGTTAAGTACTACATCCTTATCTGCTCCTTTTGACTGGCAATTTTGAAGTAATATCAATTTTAGATTAACTTTTCACACTATAATTCGTGTTGCCCACTCTTTGGTATTCTTTGTTGTTTTGTGTACTGTGTTTGTCTGTTTGTCTTTTTCCTTTTTAGCCAATGCGTTGCCAGTTTATTTTTCGACTTATGCGTTTGAAAGTTCCTTTGGTATCCTTCGGCTATCTTTTAATAGATTTAAATGTTTAATTTGTTTACTTGTGAACAAAAAAGTTATGTTACTTTTACTTTAGGATGTGAGGTATAAATCAATGAGACATCAATTCATGACTTTTGTCATAATCGAAAAAACAAAAAGACCAAGTAGCACGCGCCCAACCAAACAGAGAGGATTATCACATGTATTCCGAAAGGATAAGAAGATCTAGCTCCACTAGTGGCATCCGTCATGTTGCTTACATTAAGTACAAATTTGGTAATGAGTTTCATTCGTAATGTCACAATTAGGAAAAAGTGGACAGAACATATCCCTGGTCAACAAATGCTTATCTGCCGTAATGCATATTTGGTGTTATCGAAGCAGGTAAAAATTACAAAAACAAACCTTTTTCACTCGATATCATTTAAAAATAAAATATCACAAGAAATTTGAATTTCAGCTCTTCAAACTATGTTAAAAGTTATAGACTTCACTTTTTGTATCTATATTTTACAACCATGTGAAAATCGGTAATATTATCCACAACGTTTATTTTTCGCTATCATTTGCAACATTTTAATATCCTGTTGCGACCTCGCGCTATTTATAGAAATGTAAACAGACATCAACATTTTGCATGTATCATCCAGAAGTTTAGAACAGTAAAATTCTGTGTGTATCTCAATCCAATTTTGTCAATAAGGTGCCTAATTTTGAAGAAAATCAACAAAATATTTAGTTTGTCACCAAAAAGGTACCCCATTTTAAAATATTTTTCATGAATCCATCGCTCCACGCAATATACAATATACTATTTTTACAACAATGTCCAGTTGATGTAAATGTGTAAAGAATTGGCGAAGTGCCAGTTCGTCAAAGTCGACATGGTTCAACAACAAAAGAACCACAAAAGCGCCGTAACGTCAGATGCATTTAATGCTCGGATACGGCCATAGATTGGCTCGAAAACGAACTTCATGGTATATTGTCATATCAGATACCAGAGAAAGGTTAATTCCTTTTGTTTGTAAGAATATTTTGAGATACTGTGCAGAATAATCTGTACACTTCAATAAACGAAACTTAATGAAACGTATAATGGAATAGAGTAAAGTTTGAATGATTAATTTTCTCAACCATGTATTACTTTCTTCAAAAGAAAACCTCGCTATTTTAAAAATAAGAATGAACCAGTTTTGTAAAAATGTCGAAAAAAAATTATTAACCCCCCTCCCCTCCCCCACCTTAAAGCAAGAAGAAAAGGAAATGTCAAAATAAAATAAGCAAAACAGAAGCAAGCAATAACTCCAATAAGGAGAGTCTGTTGACAATTTCGGCAATGTTTGATTTATTTGTAGATCTTGTCTCTCTGATCACTTTTCCTAATTGAAGTTTCTCTTTATCTATTATTGTTTTCAAAATAAAAGGCACAACTGAAAAATCTTTAAAATTTTGCATTTGAGGGCAATAACTCATATTTATAAGAAGCCGTCTGACAGTTGTGATGTAAATAAACAGAAGGTAGACCTTAACAGTCTGAACATTTCTGTCCCTGTCAGATTTTTTCTATTCATATCGGTTTTCAAGATGATAGACAAATTTGCATTTTACCCCTATATTTGATTTTTAGCCATTTGGCCATGCTGGTTGGAAGGCGGATCATCAGACATATATATGAAACTAGATACCCTAATGATGATTTTGGCCAAGCTTGGTAAAATTTGGCCCCGTAATTTCAGAGGAGAAGATTTTTGTAAAAGTTTACGACGACAGACGATGACGGACGACGGACGCCACGTGATGAGAAAGCTCAATTGGCCTTTCAGCCAGGTGAGCTAAAACAAAACCCGAGTTGTATTGAATTGAGCTGTCTTTTAACCAGGATATAATGTTACTAGGCTTGAACATTTTATAACTTGAATTGAAATATTCATGGCAATACTATCCCTTTTCGAATCAATTGTGACCCAGGTTTAGACATATGGTCATCTGTACTTTTCCATTTCGAATGTAAGACTCTCGTTGAGGTGGCTGTACTTTAGTTCGGGATATCTGACGCAGCAACATGATGTCAACTTTAAATTTGATTCCCCGCTGGCGGAGAGCGTACATCTTTCTGCAAGGTAAATCCATACACATATACTTAACAATCCCGCCTTAACGTTTGAAGTCTAAATTTCCCACCCTTCATCCCGCGATCGTCTATTTTTGAAAACCATAAATAGTCGAATAATTTGCTTTGCTATCTACCTGAGCATATATGAAAATTTGTCACTGGACATTAGTCAAAACATAACCAATTAATCACATATCCGGTTTTATGAATAATGATCAATCTACAAATGAATAAGCGTTTCCCAGCTGGTTTGACTCCCTTATGTGAAATATTTGGCATTTTCACCCACCATTACACAGCTATATTGAATGTCATAAAACATGCATTGTAATATTTCGATTGAAAATTAAAAAGAAAATAACAACTTTTTATTCAACGAGTTTCTTTCACTTTGAGGGTACAAATCCGAATTTTTTTCTGGATTTTCAAAAACCATAAATAGTCAAATAATTTGCTTTGCTATCTACCTGAGCATATATGAAAATTTGTCACTGGACATAAAGCCAAAACATAACCAGTTAATCACATATCCGGTTTTATGAATAAAGATCAATCTACAAATGAATAAGCGTTTCCCAGCTGGTTTGACTCCCTTATGTGAAATATTTGGCATTTTCACCCACCATTACACAGCTATATTGAATGCCATAAAACATGCATTGTAATATTTCGATTGAAAATTGAAAAGAAAATAACAACTTTTTATTCAACGAGTTTCTTTCACTTTGAGGGTACAAATCCGAATTTTTTTCTGGATTTTCTAAAACCATAAATAGTCAAATAATTTGCTTTGCTATCTACCTGAGCATATATGAAAATTTGTCACTGGACATTAAGCCAAAACATAACCAATTAATCACATATCCGGTTTTATGAATAAAGATCAATCTACAAATGAATAAGCGTTTCCCAGCTGGTTTGACTCCCTTATGTGAAATATTTGGCATTTTCACCCACCATTACACAGCTATATTGAATGCCATAAAACATGCATTGTAATATTTAGATTGAATATTGAAAAGAAAATAACAACTTTTTATTCAACGAGTTTCTTTCACTTTGAGGGTACAAATCCGAAATTTTTTCTGGATTTTAATATTCTAAAGTCAGAAATATTTAACCAAAATTTTTACACATATATATCAATTAATTGAAAAGGTTATTCGGTGCTATATATTGTTTGTGGAGACAATATCCGCGGCAAAATATTAATTTAAAAATTATAATTTTGCATTGAAAGACATCCTTAAATACAAAAAAAAAAAAAAAAAAAAAAAATAGTTTTACTGTCAATACAGTTTTTGTTTTGATAAAGTATACTATTCTTATTCGTTTTTGTTGTACATGTGCATATATGTTTACAATCTACCTTAGTTGATGTCCCATAATTATAGGTGATATGTTTTTAAAGAAATGTCAGAATGTTGTGGTTAGACCTTCGAAGTATACACAAGAAGTTATCACACTATAAAATTTAGTAATGATGAAGACTCTCTGAAAATTGTCCGGTTGTTTACAGTCCTTGGATGGTGTAAACTTCCAACTAACACCATACAGCATTACACCATTCACCATACACCATTACACCATACACCCTATGCCATTACACCATACACCCTGTGCCATTAAACCATACACGTTACACCTTTGCACCATACACCTTACACATTACACCATAATGCAATTTAATTTCAAAGAAAGCTGCGACTACAAAATTATTTATTTAATTTAAAAAACGAATTTTGATCACAATATTATAAATTAATGTATAAAATTAAAAATCAATTCTTATCAATATTTTGCATAGTTTTAAATGTCGTACACCATTCATTCACACCATTCCCGATCGCACGTTACACCATTGCACCATGTCCCTTACACCATACACCATAGCACCATACACCTTCTACCATTGCACCATATGCCGTACACAATTACACCATACACGTTTTTTTGGGGAAGTTTACACCATCCAAGGGCTGTAATATATTCAGGGAAATTTAGCCCCATCTTTTTCAAAAGAATATACCAACATAATAATATCTGAACATATACTTCATGGCCTAATTAAATTAGATTAATTCATAACATATAAAGAAAATTTTCATATTCTCAGTCCATATTTTAAACAGATTGTATGAAAGAGTGGCTGTACATACATTGTATATATGCTACGTATTTTCAGGTCTGTGTTATTTTCATGTTCTATAAATACAAGACATGTACAGTAAATGTCTTCAGGGTGACTGGATTCAGACATATCTTCCGACAGACAGTAAAACACTTGCCAAAGTGGGGTATCAGTTTGGATGTGAGGGATGTATAAATACGCAGCCACATCCGGTCAGAATAGGGACGAAATTTTAGGCCTCGTGTGGAGAGAGTTCCACGCTTCCTGCACGTTTAGACCCCTTGCAACAGCTCTTTTAAGGATCCGTTGGTAGCCTGTTGACAGGGAGAACATTTCTATCCCTCTCAAATATATAACCACATTTTTTCAAATTTCCCTCCTTTTTCTCGGTCAATCCCTATTACAGGACCTACCTATTGCATCTATTAATATTTTGAACATGTTTGAAATATTTGCCACTGGACATGAAACAAACTATTAAAAAATCAATCATCCTGGCTCATGCATGAAAGGAGATGTATACAACAACAAGACAGTAACATTACCACAAAAAAATAATAATTAAAAAAACCAAATTAAGATTACAAATCCAGGCATGATTTATATTTTGTTTTTCATATTTACTGCAAACTTAAAAGCTTGAAGAAGAAAGACACGCAGCATGGCTTCAAGTTATGATTGTTTATGCTTCCTTATTTAGTATTACTGCCTGAAATCTAGAAACCTTTTTAGATGATGTAGAGGGTTTCACATTTTCCTCGATTTTTATCATATGAAAACAAAAATGGTAGAAAGGAGGAGAGTCAGTTCTTACCCCAGACCCACAAACCGACTTCTACATCCAATAATGTTAGCCTGATTAAACATGCGATGCACTTCTAAAACAAGAAATTGCTATTTATTGAAATCATATTGTCAAATAGTACATTGAAGTTAACAAATTCAAAATATTTGCAATATCGATTTTTTATGTTTTGTGCTAACTGGTAAAGATTTCCATGTACAATCATCATATACTATAAAAATACGTAAGTTTTTGCATCCACTCGGATAATTTTGTGTATGACGTGTTCTACGGTAGTAATATTACTTAGTTTTTAAGTGTGTTTTGTTTGTATTGTAAATTGGAATATTGGCAGAAACAATTCATGAATATCAGTCAGTTGTTTTGGGTCAAAGGTCAAACATGAAAATGAAAACCCGTGTCATATTATGTTTCTACCACATATATATTTCAAATAATCAATGCTTTTTGTGTATTTATTTTATCACAAATAATCCCACAGAGTCCCTACACATATAATTAATAACGGTCAACCAACTCGTGATGGAGAACATACAAATTTGGGATGACCTTTGCAACATATCTGTGGTTATCTGAAACACAGATAATCCAGAGTCACTACTTGTAATTGTATGTTTTTAATCAATAAATTCTGTTTCTAGCAAACATTTTTCAAACTGAATTCCATTACATGTTGTGCTGTTTGTACCTTGTTTGTTAGTTTTGCCTGCCTTTGTTCGTATTTGGTTTATATATTGGGTATTTGTGGTTGATGTGGTTAACTGTACTGTCCCATATTTTTGATGAGTTCCGTTATCCCTTGTATGTATTATATTTACCCCTGTCACATTCTTTATGTCACTTTTCAAAACAAGGAACCTCTTGTCCAGTGGTTGCTGTATGTTGACGTCTGATATAACAATTTTCTGTTTAATGTTAAAAGCAAACATCAGGCCGTTAGTTTTTTCTTTTGAATTGTTTTCCCTTTCTATCCCGAAGCCTTTTATATTTTACTTTACGCATGGGAGTTACTCATTGTTGAAGATCTTTTATATCGATGACATGTAAGAGTTTAGTCTTTTGTGGGAAGTTGTCTCGTTGGTAATCATGCCTTATCTCCTTATAAATAAACCCATCATAGATACTTATCTTTTATCTGGATGACTTTTGTATCAGGAAATTCATATTGTTCGATACTGTAACCTGTTTAGACTTAACATCTATTTTATTATTCGATTACTAGTAATATAATCAGTCCTAGTTGGGTAAAATTTTATCAGGCCTCACTGTTTTCCTGAACTATATTAATACTTTACTTACTTGGAGGGTTGAATCATCATCAGTGCAGGGAACCAGTGTTAATTTATTTCACATTTAGAGAAGTAGGAGGTGACTTGAGGAATGAACTACACTTACCTTAATCAATAACATATGACTATTTTGAGATTGTGACCTTCACCATTTATTTTCGTTTTTCTTTTTTTTTTTTTTTTTTGGTATCAAGACTTTATTTGTTTTTCGTTCATTTTTGTACATAAATAAGGCCGTTAGTTTTCTCGTTTGAATGGTTTTACATTGTCATTTCCCGGCCTTTTATAGCTGACTATGCGGTATGGGCTTTGCTCATTGTTGAAGGCCGTACGGTGACCTATAGTTGTTAATTTCTGTGTCAGTTTGGTCTCTTGTGGACAGTTGTCTCATTGCAATCATACTACATCTTCTTTTTATATTTAGCAAAATAAGTTGTGTTCAATATAGCGCAACAATTATCTTCGTCTCCATGAAGAGTAAAAATGGCATATAAGTTTAAGCAAATTCAAGGACAGAAAGGATAAACATTGAAAATCAGAGTGTAAACAACCCGGCTGTGGTAGAAGATTAACGATTTTCGTTTGATAACAGGTAATACAGAAAACACATACACTATCTATTTACCAATAAAATCCAGGAAACTTATGTAAGGTGTAATTATATGTTAGAGTTAACAAACGTGACAATATACAACGTTGAAAACCAATTTATCATAACTGTAATCAAAAAATAGAAAAACTGTTGAATTACCCAAGGGAAACATTCATCTGCACAGCAAATACACATAATTAAGAAAATATGGCTTCGTTGAAAAGCGAGACAATACTTTGTTATTGAACAAAAGGAACATCATTTGTGGAATATGGTGACAGCGATCGGCTATGCATTTCGAAAAAGGATATCATGTATTCAATATCTTCGAAAGTATTCGGAATTATATTCATTTCATGCTTATGTTCATTTGATAATTTCTAATTTCGGTTTTCGTATCACGTCTTTTCATGAAACCATCAACAACTTGTGTTTATATTTCCGAACCTTTCTTGTCACAGAAACTATTTGATATTCGATATTCATCATATTGATATATTAGATTAATTTAATTCATAAAATCATTGTGTAAAGCAATTCCATGATAGCAATTGCAAACATTACCATGTCTTGCAGCAGATTTAACTCTAAGCTGTTGCAGAAACCTAGTATGAATATTTTGACTTTCAGATTAGTACGAATAAAGAAATCTAATTGGCTTATTTTTTAAATGCACTTCATCATTATCATGTTAGTAATCAAATAATAAATTAATTGCAATAGAGTTAATATAAACTATTTTCTTATACAACTGCCATGCATGTTATCATAACATTGTACAGCAAAGGAATAGTAGATATACTTATTATGTGATTTTGCTTATTTTCTATATCATTCTTGTTCATAAATATATGTCCGTTAAGTATTACAGCCCAATCCACTACTTTTGATTGGCAATTTCGAAGTCATATCAAATTAAGTTTAACTTATCACACTTGAGTTTAATGGATTTAAAGGAATTGATTGGTATAATGGTTTACATGTGAAAAAAAAGTCCTGTTACTTTTACTTTAGGATGTGAGGTAGAAGTCAATGAGACAGTAATACAAATATAAAAGACATTAAAAAAGACGTCAGAGGTCAACACAAGGTTTTAAATAGTAAAAATGCGGATGTATAGTCCTTGCATTGTGCAGACTTCACACTTATACACCATTGAACAATACACTATACACCGTTCCCTAAACACAATACACGATAAAACAAGAGCCTTTTCCTTTTTTCTTGTAAATCATACACGAGTCGTACCATACAAAACTATTAACAATTCAACGTATTTTTAGTGATTTGCAAATTAAAAATTTTAAAAAGCAAATAACAATCCTCATGCACCAAACACTTTACACCGTACATCATTACACTATATAATTATTACATCATTACCAATTTACCAATGCCTCATACACCATTTCAACATATAGCATACAGCATTAGAAAATATTTTTTTTTTGGTAGTTTACTCCTTTCAAGTGCTGTATCATGACAAGATCAAAATCAACTTAATTTTGAAAGGCACACTGGACTTTTTTACTTTTTCTATTCGAGCGCCATCGATGAGTTTTTTGTAGACAAAACGCGCGTCTGGCGCAACAAAAGTAAAAAAGTTTCAGCCTGGTATCTATGATGAGTTAATTTACTGGTAGAGAATCAGACACTTTGACGGACTAATGACTGCCCTTATTATTTAAAAAAAAAACATTTAATTTGTAAATTCTTTAAGTAAACTATATTGTGTAACAAAAAAAAAAAAAAAGTTATGATGTGAAGAACCGTTTAGTTAAAAAAAAAAAAAAAAAATGAACCATTACAATTTTCCTACATGTACATGAATTTTCTATGACAAACTTCCTTTAGAACCTGTACGAATTGCTGTTTTCCGAATAAAACATTTTTGTTTAATCCTATGAATATGTATAAACTGATAAAAAGTTGATATCAACAA
This sequence comes from Mytilus coruscus, assembly GCA_017311375.1. Lineage (NCBI taxonomy): Eukaryota > Metazoa > Mollusca > Bivalvia > Mytilida > Mytilidae > Mytilus > Mytilus coruscus. The sequence continues at coordinate 20,081,616 of CM029607.1, forward strand.
TTTCTTTCAGGAGCGTTATCGCAAAAGCGGATGTAAACAAGTTGTGTGAATATACAAATTGTGATTGCTTAATCGTTGATACGTGTTATGATTTCTAGAAGAACAGATCTTATCAAACGAAATAGAGCTGTTGCAGAAACCTAGTTTAAATATGTTAACTTAGTACAAATAGAGCAATCTAATCAGCTGTTTTTTAAGATACATTTTCATCATTATCATGTTAGTAATCATGTAATCAAAAACTCTCAATAGAGTTACTTTAAACTAGTGTCCTGAATAATGCCGTAAGATCAGTGTATTAATTGTCATGGGTATTCTAGTACATTGTAGAGCAGAGTGATAGTTGATAGACCTTGTTTTGTTATGTTTTTCTTTCTTTCTTTTCATGAAAAATAAAAGATGCATTTATTATCATACCCCCATTCAGTGTAAAATAAGGAGATGAGGTATGATTGTCAATGAGACAACTATCCACCAAAGCGCAAATCAATTAATCAGACATAAACACAGATTAGACGTGGCAGGGTATTTATCATTCCCTCATCCCTAACAACAAAAAGGACACTAAGTACAGATCTGAGAGTACTCGCAGTTATTGACAGCTAGTTCAAAGCCAAAAACAACTATTAATAATAATACAAAAAACAAAAACAAAAACAAAAACAAACATTTTGATGTGCAATTTAAAGTAACAAGAATTCATTGTAACTGATCGCACTTTAATTTACTCGAATTGGTTACATTTGCTGCAATTAATTCTATTATTTGTTAAAATCACATTTGCTCGTTATTACTACTTTAGATGCGAGGTAAATGAAACAATCGATCTAAAACATTATTTGAAAAAGACACAACAAAGTCATGAAAAGTCAACAGAAGTCATCAGAAGTCATCAAAAGTCAACAGAAGTCAACAGAAGTCAACAGAAGTCATCAGAGGTCAACAAAACCATCAGAAGTCAACAGAAGTCATCAGAGGTCAACAAAACCACCAGAAGTTAACAGAGGTCAACAAAACCACCAGAAGTTAACAGAGGTCAACAGAAGTCATCAGAAGTCAACTGAAGGTCTTAGAAAATAAAACAAAAGCGTGTCTTTTATGTATTAGTTCAAAATCAAATTAACTTGGACAATCATATTTACAGGTTGCGGATTATAATTTGAAGGATTTTGTCTACCCTTTATATATCAACTTTAACAACCCTCATTTAAGTTCCATTATTAACTCTTATTACGGCAAATAATACAGAATGATGTATGAATTTAGGAATAACTGTGAAAACTAGTCAATGTTGATTGATAGTCCTTACATTGAATTTGTTAGTTCCTTACGTTCACTAGTATGTGTAATAGATATAAGGTTAATTTCACAGCTTGACTTTTTTTCTAAATTGTCCCAATCTTTGATGCGTGGTATCGTAGCCTAATATGTGGGATTTAAAGTTCTTACAATATAATGGCTTATTTCTAAACTGATCATCAAACTGTAAAACACTGAAGATAATCCAAAATCGAAAATGTTGACAGATTTTGACAGATTTGGAGTATTTATCCCAAAAATGTATAAGAATAACATTATCAATCATTTACCAAATAGTCGATGATGAATTAAATCAGGTTTAATCCACTGTTTCTACATAAAGAAATTCATGTACCAGGTCAGGAATATTTTCGCAATTTGATAAGGGACTTTCCGTTTAGAATGTTTTTTGGAGTTCGATATATCTGTTATTTTACTTTTAATCAAAACCTCTTTGAAATGCGAATAACCAAAAAATAAACCCTGAACGTTGTCACTACATGATTTTTCTGTGAAACACTTTGTTTACGGCCTCATTTGAATTGCAAACTATTTACACTTCTGGCGTTTTCCGATGCACAAAACAGTTAAATTGCAGGAATTTTGTCAGTTTGCTGCATTTTGTCCCAATCAATTCTTTAATTTGTAATAGATTGAGACATTTAACGGTATAATTCGTGTAGAAATTGTTAAACGGGAACGATGCAAACATGAGAATGTTGACACGTAAGATTACAGCATAGAAACTCTGTCCGTAAAATGATATCATATCATGTTAAATAACATGTCTTTAAATTGAAAGCATACGGGTCCTGAATGTGTAAACTGATAAACAGTTTATATCAACAAGTTCCATTACGAATCGTTATCTCAAAAATGGCGGCAAACATGCTGTGTAAATAGACAAAATCTACTTGCTACAATGTCGACTTAAATTACGAGTTCTGAAAGAACAAATGTTGTCAATTAAGGAAAGTGGCAACAAAGTATAAAAATTTAACAAAACAGGGGAAAACTTATTATTTTCATTTGAATGAAAGCTGTATATATATCTCTTTAATATTACATTGTGCCCTAGACATTATACTAGACACCTTAAAAACCTTTCAAAACAATATTTCTAGAAGCATCGAAAAAATAATAAAAAAAAAGCTGTTTTTGATGTTTTATTGTAAATTACAAAAACGCTTCCTAAGTGTAAAACATTGTAAAATGCAGCATGTTTGAAATCTTTTTAAACAGCCTTTTATATGATAGCAAATGTAGAAGTTACCTATAGTGACATCTTGATCAATATCTTACAAGAGGCGGTTAGATAAAGCCTTCGCGTAATTTTGTATGTAATATCAGCGATTTTCTTAACTTTTGCTTCATTTCAAGACACCTATTATTATTAGCATCGAAGTGTAAAATGCTACATTTGAATAAATTCAACGTAGGAAGCTTCTTCAAAATTATTAAGAAGTAGAATGTAAAGGCTTTATGGAACGACTAGCGGTGTAAAAATATTAATGTATTTTTAACTGTTTCATATTCATTCAATTATTTATTTTGAATTGTTCCTTTTTTACGAAGTGCAATACAGGGTTGATAATATGATTATGTGGGGCGGGTTGGGAATAGATGGTTGTTTTTTTAAGTCAACATCTCTTACAGTTTTCAACCAATATATTTGAAAAAAAAATAGAACGATTGAAGTTATGCACCTACTTTTTGGGAATTGTATCAAGGAAAAAAAATTAAAAAGTCATTTCCAAGTTTGTATAATCGATACCTCCTACAGTTTTCGATCCAGATCCTTGAAATGTTACAGAATTTTTGCAAACATATTAAGGTTGTGCAAAAAATGAAAACAACACGTTATAAATTTCACGCGTCCGAAGAGCTTTTCTGGATTTACCTTCATCAGGAACGCTCAAAGCCGAATATTTGAAAGTCAAGGATGTATAAGAACCGAAAGAGTTGAAGAGCTATATAATCAAAAAGGACCAAAAATAATAGCTAAATCCTATTAAGGCCAACTTTTCCTGAGGGAGCTGAAACGTTAGTTTCTTGATAATTTCAAAATTTATCAACGGGCAATTTTAGAAAGGTTTGTCATAAATCATGTCAGTACCGAAGTACTGACTAGTGAGCTGATGATACCCTCGGGGTATCATAATTGCATTATGGATTTAATCAAACATTTTTCTCCAAGTTTAACATTTTTATTTCTATATATTTGACATCTTATATAAACATCACTCTATAAAGACCATTCTTCATTGTTTAACAAACATTATTTGCACAGTTATTTGAGTCTTTAATCAATTTTATCTAATGTTGTCAAAAATCCGTCGAGATGTATACTTCTCACTTTATCGAAATTATTATTAATGGAGATCTATTGAATTGTTTTCCTTACCCAGTGACTTCCGTTGTATTGTGAGTCTGTTATTTTGCATTGGGGTTTGGAAAATTCTGAATTAATGATACAATGACAGCTTGATATATCATGTCCGACAACTTTAATTGGTCAAACTATTATATATAGTGTAAAAATTTGGAGCTGGAAAGTTCAAGGCGTTTAAGTGATATAATTCTAAAAAATGGCACGTTCTAGCATGACAGATACTGCTTTGTCTGAAATGTGCTTTGCAATAACAGTGATATAATGAAACATGGCTTTAAAACAAGACATTACAAAGCAAAATGAATTGTTTTGCAGAGAAGTACAAAAGTGAACTTGTTTCCAGATAATATTATTTTCTGCAACATTTCCATTTCTAGCCAGTCAGCGTACAAAACAATGGTTCGTGTTGCTCAGTCTTTCGTTTGCTATGTATTATTTTGTTGGCTTGGTAGTCTTTTGTCATCTTTCGTTTTTTGCCATGGCGTTGTCAGTTTATCTCGACTTATAAGTTTTGAATGAATCTTCTGCCTCTTTTCTCCAAACACTACCCCACAATACCGCCGAATAACGGAGGCAACATAAATTAGCATTATATATGTCTGGTGTTTATATGAAAGGCGAGGATATTATATTTCTTGTTTTGATATTCAAAAACAGTAACAGTTCTCGTGGAATCAATTTTTCACCAGCAAATTCTGCTAAATAAATGAACAATGATTGTATCCTTTTTCACCTGTTTTAAAGGTGTTCTATTTTGAAAAAAGAGTTATTTATCTACGAAAAACTGTTATCGTCGTTAACTCTGTTACAGTTAGAAAATCTATAAGGTCATTTTGAATGGCACATACTCACCCATCTCATTTAAAAAAAAAAACGGACAAAGTATAAAAGCTAAATCTTGAGTAAAAGGCAAGGAAATTATGTATCGTGTGTGCTCAAAACAGTACTAAGAATCAGATGATCGATCATGAATAAAACTATTATAATAGTGAAATAGAAGTTTGAACTGGAAACTGGACTTCAATTGACAAAACCTGGACTATACTCAAAAAGACCTGGACTACACTAGAAAAACTTGCCAATTACCTCGAAAAACACGATCTTAACCGGACACTATACCTACAGTGATGTAAAAGTTCATTTGTATTGTTGATTTTTTTCTGTTTGTTTCTTCATTGAATCTTTATCTCTTTCTCCTATGGAAAACTTGATATGCATGATAGGCGGCTATAAGTTAAAACGAAAAGTTGATATAGGTCATAAAGTTATATTGTTTCTTTAATTTAACGTCTATTTGTGTGTTTTTGTTTTCTTCGTCATTTTTTGTAATGTATCTCATTATTTTTTCAATATTTAATGTGTTTCATTTTTTTTTTTAATTGGAGGTAGGGTTGGTGTCGAAGTATTTTCAATTTCACCAGAGCGCCTGATTTCAACCCCGATTTTTCGTGTGGTTCGTGTTGCTCGGTCTTTAGTGATCAATGTTGTGTTTTTTAGACTTTTGTTTCTCGGTTTGTTTCGTCTTTTGTATCCCTATGGTATCTTCCTAATCTCTTTTGGCGTACTTGAAAGGCTGCTAGTTAGTTAAAAACGAAAAACTAATATTATTCTAATTATTGATATACTTTTCTTCAGGACTTCATTACGATTTTGTTGTCTTGAACTAGATATACTAATGAAAATAGTTCGAAGTGAATTATTTGCAGTGTTGTAGTCATCAAGTTTAGTTAAATTAAGCATGAATATAACACATTAATTCAACAGCCTAAAATTTGTTTTCAATCAACCTGCTGTTAAAATGCATTGCTTCGTACAGTCGCATTGTGCAACTGTCATGTGTGCGAATGTCAATGATTGATTTTCATTTCACTAGCATTTTGTTAGATTCCACGTTAAAATTGCTGGTTTCGGGTTTTTGTGCTTTTGTTTACGTTTTATGCCTGTCTTTTTATGTTATAACTCTGTTGTTTATATATATATTTTTTTTCTATATGACTGCTGAGCCTATCGCACAGTGTTGAACGCCACACGTGGGTCGTTGGCTATGTTTAAAATTGGGTAGCGACTTTGAAGCGAAGACAAAGCGATTGAGGTAAGTAAACTATCAATTTTTTCTCAGAATCGTCAGCACCAATAAAGGTATTCCATGTCGCAGATTATGAGACTTCCGGATAAAAACTTTTTTATGCCACATTCTAATGTATATTTCATGAAAGTCTTGATTATGAATATCATTAAAAAAACACGACGCATTTGGCGACAAAAATAGAATTAAGGCGAAAAAATCTATTTTCTTCGAAAAACATTTGCGAAAATTATAATGGTGCGACTACGTCTATCTTGTTAATTTTTTCGGGTTTCTTGGACCTTTTACCCAACGGTAAACACTCGGCGTTTGAAATTGAATTTGTCACGCGTTACAATTTTGACAGAAAATTAATAATTAGTTAATTGTAAAAAGCTATTGTCAAAAAACTTATCATCTAAATGTGTTAATTCTAAGGTACAATATTTATAAAATTGTGTGGTTGAATGCCTTCACATGTCACTTTAACATGTGAGTTGTTTTTTATAACTTTTATAAAAACGAAATAATTGTTTTGTAGTAGATACTTCACAGTTTTTTCATATTTCCTGTTTTAAACCTTAACTATTAACGATGAGCTGGAAAAAATGCTATCTTTTTTTAAAGAAACACATATAAAAATAAGAAAATAGCTTATATAATTCATTGTATTTTACCCATGTTGATGTTTCGTATACAACTTAAATTATTTAACTCCAATAGTCCACGATAAAAAACTATCCTGAGAAATAGACTTAGTACTGACTCGATCTTTTATTGCTTTTATAATGTAAATTCACTAAAATTAAAAAAAAAAAAAAAAAAAATTACCGAAGAAACATTTATTGTCGAAATGCGCATCTGGTGCAGACAAAATTGTACAGTTAATGTTATTCCGGTGTATCTAAGATTGTGTATCATTAAAATATAGATTATACAATAAAAGTGAGGACTATATCCATGAGAAGACGGCGATGTAAGATAAAAATTATTTTGTTTGCAAAAAGGAAAATAAGTTTGCGACTTAAAAACTTGAAAGTGGCAAAAAAAAATATTTTTTTGACTAGAGAAGTTGCAAAAAAGAAAATGAACCCAGGTAAAACCCTGTACACGACCAAATATTATCCATGCATCTGTAATTATACAAAACACAAACCGTTTCAATGTCAGAATAGTTGTCTGGTATTTACATGTTTGTTTTTCTGGTATTACAACCACTGAGTTTATGCCACTTCTGATGTACGTTTTTCACCGATGATGTCTCCAACCCAGTAGTTAAGCACTCCAGTGTTGACATGGAATATCATTGATATGGCCACTTTGTAAATTTCCTCTTTATAAAATAATGAATTGTTCAAAACTTTTTTAGGTTTTTTTTCTAAACTCAAGTATAGATTGTCTTGGTCTTATTAAGCACTACGTCTGGAATATTTCAATACTCTTCAACTTTGTCTTTATTTTGCCCTCCAACTGTTTTGATTCGAACGTCAATGACGAGTCTTGCGTAGACGAAACACGCATCTTGCATAGAAAAATTATAAGTCTGATATCCTAGATGAGTTTTTTTCATTATCTTGGAGCATGATCGGAATTGATGGCAGTTCAGTTCGTTTGAGCGTTATTGAATAGGAAAAAGAGATCAAATGTGCCGGTTAAATGCTGATTGAATTGTTAGCAAGTTAGAACTTTTTAGTAAATATACGCTCAAGGTCACTGTAGACTTTTCACCTTGCGGTTCGATAACGATATTTTAACTGGAGAAGTCCTCCGTAGTATGTCATTTCTTTGTTGATACGTATTTCCGTCTTTTCTGTGTTCACTTATACAAAAGCTAGAGAAGATACTACGGGAAATAATATTGTACGTTAAATTTTCATTATTTCACAAGTTCGGCTAAAAGGTTATTTTTCTTGTTTGACATTATTGATGAAATGAACTTCACATTTATTTCTATTACAACATGAATGGAAAACATTGACTGATAGGGAAAAGAGGCTTAGCAATAACTTTCGAGGAAACAATTTCCGTTTAAGCTTCGATTAAATTAAATAATATAAAATTTAGCTTGTTAACTGACATTTCAATTGTGAGCTGTTAGAAATTAAATTAAGAATATTTACGCGATGTGTTTATGAAGGAACAGTTATTTTTATCTGAAAAAGCAATGCTTGATTATTCCACATAAAGAAGCATAATTATATCAGTTGTTACTTAATATAAGAAACAAAAAAGTTATATCTTTTAGCTTATGAACAAGAAATGACATAAGCTAATATTACATGTAAGTCCTTGTTTTAAACACCAAAATGACTCTAAAAAAGCTAATTTATGTATTTATTAACAAATAAGATATTGTCAAAGTGTAATTGGAAATTCAACAATCGCACGTCAAATAAGGAAAGATAAGAGGAAGGTTAAAATTTAGAAAAAGACGAAACAAAATTCACATTCGTTAACATAATAGCACTATTTTTCTATGATGTTTTCAGGGCGCTACAAGCAATAAAAAAGACTATACCAAGGAACAACGAAACCAAATCAGATGCAGCAGACAAACAACAGCATTGCCGAAGAAAAAGGATAAACCAACAATAACCAACAAATACTAAAAATAAAAATAACGATCAAGCTTCACGAACCCACCAAAAAGACGGGATGATCCGAGAAGATCCGGATGGGCGAGAAAATGATAAGGAAAGCAAATTACGCAATTAACTTTAGAAAAAGCAATACAACCGGATTACGCGATGCCACAAAGCTATTCAAACCTCAATGTTATACTCAATTATCTGAAAAAAACGTACAACCTTAAACCTTAAATTAGATATAAATCTATGGGAGAAAAAAACCTGTTAGAAGTAACCTGATGCTCATTAATTTGTATGCTATAACTATTAATTCATATACGTAAAAGGGTTACGTAGAGTCAATCAAGTAAACCATACACAGATTTGGCATTACACAGTCTTGATTCTGATTAGTTTTAAGCAGACTTCTTAAATTATAATATAAAAACAAAGAGATATGTAATAATTGCTGAGACAACTATCCCAGAGAACAAAGGACGAAAATGTAAACACTTATAAGTCACCTATACCGTACGGCCATCAACAATGAGAAAAAACTTATACCTAATAGTAAGCCATAAGATGCCACGACATGACAACAATGTTAAATACATTGTTACAGTAATAAAAATATAAAACAAACATCTCGATAAATGCTAGAAGCAATAAATAAAAAAAAAAAAAAAATTTTAAAAATGCAGACAGCAACCAACAACACACCTAGTATCTTTGATGGATTTGTATGGTACCTTCTTACGGATGGTGACCCTAAAACTAATGGAAAGGAAATTTTAGTCCTTATCTAACTTACTCATTCAATGTGAGTTCACACTAGCAATGTTTAATTGCAGTAGTTTGGGCTTAGTGAATTCTCTTTCTTTTTTTTTAAATAATGGTTGAAATAACCTTCACATAAATTACTATTTTCACCTTGAACAAGAAACATTTGACTGATGGAGAAAAGAGACTTTTTAATTTAAACTTGTCACCTCAATTTAAAAATCCATTCTATTTTCGAGAAAAAATATTTCCTTTTTAACTTAAACTAAATTGAATAACATCGTCCATGATGTCATTAAAGCTGGCAAACAGGTAATTTAATTGTAAGTTGTTAGAAATCCAATTTAAACATTTTACACTTTGCGTTATAGAGGAACGGTTATGTCTTTTTACAAAGCAATGCTCCATAAATCGACAAAGGATAGCGTAATATCTGTTATAACTCAAATAACCAATCAAAATGATGTATAAACATTACGCGCTTTTACAGAGCATAACAAATGGGACATTGACAACCTTGTTAAAAAGTAAAATAACAAAAATACCGATCTCTAAGGAAAGATCACAACGGAAAATCCTTTATCCCTTATATAACGGGTAATTCAACAATCGTTTTTCATACGAAGAAGGACAACAGTTTTGTAAAAATTTAGAAATGACGAATCCTTACTAACAAATTAATTTGGCAACATGAGGCCAAGTAAAAATGAGGAAAAAGTCTTTTTTTCAAAACTATTTTTAACAATCGATTCTATAATGACAAGTAGTAATAGAATAATGTATGACTATTTGAATGGTGTTTGTCCTTTAACCTATATATTTCTAGGTTCTATTGAATCTATTAGATACAACAATATGACCAAATGTAAATAATCGAAAAAGAAAACTTTTGCCATGATAAATTCTTAGTCTATACTTCATGTGTTTAATTTCACTTTACTGGCTAAGAAGGTTGTGATTGAACTGACCTTCTAATTGTTTTCTATTCTTTTCAACTGATGTTAAACTCAAATAGCAGTTTCAGACTACATGGCATTGTCTATTGCTTATAACCTTATTGGGCAAGAACTAAGACCACTTTTCGTTGATCATCACCATATCAAATACTTCTGATATTCTCTAATCGCACTTTTTTGTTGTTGTTGTTTTTTTTTTTTTTTTTCAATTTATAACCGATAGCATGGGCAATATGGTTGACCAGGGGTTGTAAAGGACAGAAACCAGCACAGAGTTATCGTGATTTAGAGAAACAACAGTATACTTCTTAAGTTCATTAAAACGACATTTAAAAAACAAACTCACAACCATAACATTGGTTCATTATGTAATAGAAAGACATAATAGGTTAATAAAAGTACTCGTCCATCCCTTCATAACATTTAATTTGCTGATATAATCTCGTCTTTTCTCTAATCATTTTACTAAATGATTTCCATTAACTGTGATGTCTTAGGCTGCTTAGTTCATTTCTATCGTTTACTGATTTAATAAAAGTATACACTGTTCTTTTACGTAATATAAACTTTAAATGTGTTATTTTAAATTCAATTTAAATCTACTTTGGTAAATCGGTTTCTCGGGCTTTAGAACTGATATATGAATGAAATATTTGTTACAACAATAGTAAAAGAGAGGCGAAGGACCCCAAAAGGGACATTCAATCTCATAAGTCGAAAATAAATTGACAACACCATGACTAAAAAGAAAAATGACAAACAGACAAACAACGCTCATGTTAGGATAAAGATATGTAAAGATAAATAAAAGAATGATCATTAAAAGTTAAATCCTTTGTAGCTTATAACGAAAAAAAAATATTATAACTTAATCATTAAAATTATTTTCAAGAACTCATCCTTTATTTTCGTCAATTTGACAATCACGACACTGCGTGCTCGCTCCTTTTTGAGTACAAGCGTTAAACTAAGTTTATTTTTATCTTTAAAATCGATTTATGAGATTTGAACATTGATAAACTACAATACTGTGTCCTCTAATTGGTAGTTATAAATGAAATGAAACTATGTATGTAAATTCAGAAATTATTGCGTGCATTTATTATTGCGATTTTGTCATTTTAGACTAAAATGCGATTTTAATTTTTGCGATATTCAGAAAAATCCTATTTGATTCATATAAAAAATTTCAAAATGCGAGTTTAAATTATTGCGATGATAACCCTGTCGCATTTTTCGCAATAATAAAAACATCGCAATAATTTCTGAATTTACAGTATGTAATTTTGCTATTTATTTCTACTGAGAAAGAAAACTGTTAGTTATTCTGTAAACTCACATTGAAAAGGAGAATTTGTACGTTTACAATCTGTTGTTATTACAGTTCAGGTGTAATACAACCAAATCATAGTACGTCACATCCGGTTTCATACGAAAAGGGTCGAAAAAAATATTCCCTCGAATTTGACAGTTGTAGGAAATTAATCCTACATGTCATTGCATTAAAAAAATTCTGAGTCATAAACATATATCTTGGGTGTTTCAAAGCATCGTTCTTTTTTTATTTGGTGTTTCTATAAAGTAATTTGGAAACTTGACGTTACATGGTTACTAAAGCTTGTAAACAGGAAGAAAAGGGGTGAACATTTGATTGTTTAACTTCCAGTGATGGTTATTATCTTATATGCAATGAAATGTTATGTGAAATTTTGTCTGTAGTACTGGACAGGATAAAACTATATTCATGCTAAGTATTTCTTTAATTGAAACAAAGAAAAAATCTGCACAATTTTTTGAAAAGTGCCAATTTAACAAAGACTTATAGGTGAAAAACAATGGTGGTATTACTCCTTCAGTGCTTTCATAAACTAGAAGAACTACAACAATGTATAAGAAAAGATCATACAATTATAACTTGGTGGAATGTAAATCAATACATAACTAACATACATGATTTCCTTTCTCTTGAATGTGAATCTGCAAGATACATTCTGCTTTTTATCCTATATTATTAGATAATGAAATCGACTCCATTCACTCAGACATCTAGTGCATCCAAAAACGTTTCAATGCAGACATACGGACAGACATCCATCTTTGGTTGATTGGAGTTTGAAAACAAAATCAAATACAACTTGTTTGGTTCTGTACCGTTTTCAAGAAACTTGCTTGTTTACCACCTAACTTTTTTCGCTTACATCAAGGACATTTTGACACTATGTCAAACCAATTTTCCAACCTAATGGGACATTTTTATCTAATAAGAAACACACTATGCATAATCTATAAACGAAAAGTCAGAATTATTATTCAATAGTTCCGTTCTGTACTAATTTAGCTATCAATTAAGGGTGTATTTATTTTCTTATCTGTTCTGATGTTGAATTATTGCTGAAATTATATTTCCTGGCTGTCCAGAACAGATAAAATAGATCGTTGTTATAAGATAAGAAATGACCATTTGTTTTATAATTCGTGACATTTAAGTATTAATGTACAAGCTGGCTACCATATTCATACAATTATAGCTTTTTTTTATTTGACCGAGGAAAATCTTTCTCGATATCTGGCTATCATAATGACTTGAACAATATAACTGAGGATAATTCAAATATTGTTTGTCCTTAAGTAATATCATGTCATACGAATATTTTATTTGTCTTGCATACAGATTAACTATGATGTAGAATATTCTCTGATGAATAGAATGATAATAAAAAATGTGTTATAAAGTAATATTCACTATTATAGACAAATGAAGAAATGAAGAAATAAAAGAAATAAATGTGAGATGTTACATGTAGAGAGGATTTTCTGTATGTTACTTCATAAAACTCGTCCTTGACTTAATAATTCCGGGTCTCAGACATACAAAGCAAAATTGAAAACATGTCTGTCAAAAGAAATCAAAACAGAAGTACAACAACCGTTTATATACATATTTCTTCGAGTGGCGGACATGTCGTTACTAAAGAAACTGTCCTTTAGAACCTTCGCTTCAATTTGTGAAATTTGAAAAGTATACTGTACACTGATTTCATTCCAATGCTTCCATATAAATATAATTCATTAAATCATGTTTGTATTTATCATTTTCTTCGCTTAAATTTTCAACTATACATTTAAAGCCCATTGCTATTTTCAAAGTAATGAAAATAAAGGATGAATGTGGTATAGAAATAAGGTCATCCTTGGACTTCTTCCATCCGGTAGTAATTAAACCCACATTGCTAAACTTGGCGTTCGTTTGGCTGTGCATAATGTATAATACGTAGTCACGTCCAATCGGAATTGGGACGTTAAATCGTAAACCTCAGGTTGTTAGATGTCACTCTCGGTGTTTTAGTGGTGTCCTGTGCTGTCTTTAATAATGTCCGTTGTTATTCTGCGGTTTACATGTTGTAATGTACTTTTATATTATTTATATATGCATTTCTATGTGCTGAGTGGTATTGCGTTTGTTTGTTCTGTATTATGTCACGTATTGTTGTCATTTTAGCGATATTTTTAACATTGCCATATAAGCGGATGGTTTGGCTAGCCATAAAACCAGGTTCAACCAACCATTTTTCTTAAAATGTCCTGTACCAAATCAGGAATATGGCAGTTGTTATCAAGTAGTCCGTTTCTATGTATGTTGGCTTTTGTTTTGTTGCAGTTCAGTGTTTCTTTTGTTCCGTTGTTCTCCTCTTAAAGTTGATGTGTTTCCGTCGGTTTTAGTTTGTAACCCGGGTTTGTTTTCTCGTAATCGGTTTATGACTTTTGAACAGCGGTATACTACTGTTGCCTTTATTCAGAACACCCGCATCTACATCTAACGATGCATAGTATCTGTTGTAAGACATTATGTCTGCCCTTTCAAACATTATTTTATTTTACAGTGCCAGTGCCAATTTCTCTTTTTCCAGGTCGACATACCTTGCAGACCGTATCTTATGTATTACCTGTTGATTTGTTTTCATTTTTGATATGTATGAATATTTGTATGAATATTTGCCACTGGATGTTAAGCAAGAAATAATCAATCAATTCTATGCAATATATTAAAAAGTTAGTTCAGCAACCCCTATTTATTTCTCAGTCTCGTTTTAAAGAAATTCTTGTTTATTTGACCTGTTGATACTATTGTTATGCTTTTTTTTTTTTGTTATTTAATGTTATTCAGGGTTATATCTGGTCTATATACCAGCTTTGATAAGTGTTTGGTACTAATATAAATTTCCACTTCGTACTATGAACATCAAAATTATTTATTTTGTAAAAATATTTCCTTTCTCTATTGTAACTGTACACGTATACCTAACAACACAATTATTTTCATTTACCTGTGTTTAAAGTTATTGCAAATGACTGATATTTTTGTTCAAGCATATTGTTTTCTTAAACTGTTTAACATTTCATACCGATATAACATGTTACTTTTATTATTCTTTCCTTAGTTTATTTATTTTGTATTTGCATTGTATCATAGGTCAGTGTATGTTCAATGTCCTTTGATTGAGTTAAGCTATTTCAGTTGAAATTTTATAGTGTGTTTTTTTATGTTGTGATGTTACACTATTGTTTCAGAAAAAGGGTGAAGGTTTGGTACCATTGAAACGTTTAAACCCGCTGCATTTGTTTGCACCTGTCCTAAGTCAGGAATCTGATGTTCAGTAGTTGTCGTTTGTTGATGTGGTTCATAAGTGTTTTCGTTTCTCGTTTTCATATAGATTAGACCGTTGGTTTTCCCGTTTGAATGGTTTTACACTAGTAATTTTTGGGGCCCTTTATAGCTTACTGTTCGGTGTGAGCCAAGGCTTCATGTTGAAGACGTACTTTGACCTATAATGGTTTACTTTTATAAATTTTGACTTGGATGGAGAGTTGTCTCATTGGCACTCATACCACATGTTCTTATATCTATATACATTTTATACCGGGGGTCCCCATTTTGATAAGGCATTTTCAAAGACTTGTAAAAGTTTTCATAAAGTGTTATTTTCATTTTGTCGATACATGTCATACGGAATATCAAGACATTTTTTCCCTAAAGCAATCTCCTTTTTGGAAAGATCTTGTATTCCGGAAACAAGAGTATCTTCATCTTTTTTTAATTCCTATGAACTATAAAGTCTTATTTTGAAACGAATTAATTTACTTTTTCTCATTATAGCATCAAACAAACCTTAAGATATTGTTCTCAATTTGACTGCCAAATGCAATTTAATTCTGATTTCTCATAGGCTTTAACTTTCAATCAAAAACTATATTAACAAAGGTTAGTACCTTCATAAAAAAGTCGTATCATAAAAGAGATAGATTTAAAGATTACAAATGTATTGATCCGAGATATTTTCTTTTAAAAGATGAAAAAAAAAACCTTATGTTCATAGGTCAAAGAAAAACAGACAAAATATATCATTCCGAAAAGTTAAACATAGAAGAATAAAAAGTAAAATAACAAAAATACCGAACTCCAAGGAAAATTCAAAACGGGAAGTCCCTTATCAAATGGCAAATTCAAAAACTCGACCACATCAAACGAATGGAAACAACTGTCATATTCCTGACTTGGTACAGAAAATGGTGTATATGGTTTTATAGCTAGCTAAACCTCTCACTTGTATGACAGTCGCATAAAATTCCATTATATTGACAACAATGTGTGAACAAAACAGACATAATAGGTAATAAAACCAAGTATACAAAAAACTGTCTAGACAACAACACGAATCCCACAAAAAAGGAGATAATTGTAAATGCTCAAGAATGGTACTCTTATCCTGATCCATGTCGCATTCGTTGATATCACCATCGATTTTGAAAATTTGTGATTTATCAGTGGAATTTATATTAGATATGATGAGAATGGATGGTTGTTTAACGTCCAGCGGCAAATCAAAAGCATACGTAGGAAAGAACATGTTAATGCAATGTGAATATCAACCCTGCTTTTAACTGTACTGACACGCTGAGCCGGATTTTTAACGTGCTAGTTCACATGGTAAAAGAAGGTAGGATGACAAGCCACCCTACCCGGACTCTTTATTCTAACTCTGAGCCGAGTGCATAGCGGAGAAGCAGCAAATATCAATTTCATAGTCTTTGATTTGAAACGGCGGGGTTCAACCTACGATTTCCCGCACTCGAGGAGAACAGGATTCCACGGGATCACTGGGGCGATTTATCTCGCAACAATTCTATGCCAAAAGCAATTAGAAAAACAAAATTAAAGTGTAAAGGCTTACGGATCGGGTGATTATGACAAATTCTCAGAAAAAAAGTTTTTATATTCTTCAAAAAGTTTTGACAGGAAAAAATAATGTGTTTTCTTTGTTCAATTCATCGCTTTTTAATTGTTAATTGACACTTTATGTACAGTAGCTTTAGTTATAATCTGGGTTTATAATTAAATTTACATGAAAGGAGATGACAATTACTACCCGATCTATCGACTACGCATCACCACTGCGAATCATGTTTGAATAAAGTACAAACGTTTTTCCAATAGTTAAGAATGGCTATGTGACAAAGGCAATAATTGTAATTATCGTTTATGTATAAATTGCAATCCACGTTACAACATAATTAATCCCTGTGTTCAGCTGTTTCCATATTAAATTGCAAATATACGTATGGCTTCAATTTGTTACAATATTGTGTATCATATATTTAAGTCGTACAGATTATTGTCAACAACTAAAAGAAAAAGAGAAAAAGTTAATATACAAAATCATGATCTGTAAATCGAAATGTGCTAGACAAGATTATTTTTAAAAAAGATTTCGGTTGCGTATTAGGGTTAGAAAATTTTTCATGACCGATGGTCTAGAATTTAGAAATGTCTTAGGGTTAGAATGGTAAGTTAAGAGTCAATTACCAATCTGCTATTGCGTGATGTCTAATCACTTGATATAATTTATCAACGTTTTTAAAGGTGTAAAACGACGGGTGTCACACGTTGAGCAGGATCTGCTTACCCTTCCGAACCACTTGAGATCACCCCCAGTTTTTGGTAGCGTTCGTGTTGCTCAGTCTTTAGTTTTCAATGTTGTGTTTCGTATACTTTTGTTTGTCTTTTGATTTTTTGTCTTTTTTTTTTGCCATAGCTTTGTCAGTTAATTTTCGACTTATGAGTTTGAATGTCCTTTTGGTATCTTTCGCCTCTTTCTTACTAAGACACTCATGTAAGATTACACAAGGAGATAGCATTGCATGATTGCATGAACAACCTAATTCATCAGCCCTAACATCTAATCTCATACATAAGTAATATTTCTGAGACTATCCAACGACATTATTTGTTAATGAACTTAAATATGCTGTTATATGACTTATTTAATAAAGTAGTTTCGTAAACAATCGGCACGCTGAAATCTATAGGTGCTTTAAACAATTACTGTAGGTTTTCTCCTGATTTGATTACAACTATAGCCTAAATAGAAAAACAGGAAGAAAGGTTTAAAGGGAAATATACAATTTTGATCTGTAGAACGAAATTAATGACATCGAAAGTCATGGGCTATAAACAAGAAAACGTGTACCATGAGCAGGTCACATTTTTTTATAAGTACAGGAATAGAAAAGTACAGTTTATATGCCACTCCGTGTTTTCATTTTTCATGTCTGTTTCTTTTTTCTAACTATTGATATTAGTATTATTGTCTTATGTTAGCTTTCCAAAGCTTCACAACACAGCTACTTGCGCATGTGAATTTTTTAATACTTTAGATTTGAAGTACTGAAATTGTACCTTAATAATATGATATTGCTGTTAGTAGTACTTTCGAACTATTGTGCTATTTCAGTACTATAATTTTAAAGTACTACACTTGTACTACGAGTTATGAGCACTCGTTTTATACATTAGTTATGTATTATCTTTTATGAACAAAATCTAATTGTATTTTTATTACAGTACTTTAGGATTATTGATACAATTGCTGTTTTTAGTAAAATATCTGTTCAGATGAAAGTACTAAAGTAGTACAATATATTTGTATCTTTATAGTACTGAACAAAAGAGGTATCTAACTTGTACATTTTGTGTACTTCAAATGTGTAGCAAAATCTAGAATTGCAAAATAAAATAGCGCACTTGTTTAGAAGTACTACATAATTAATAAATTCTGTAGGTACATTTTTACCTATCTACCTGCATAGTCTGTGTTTATCCCGGGGGCACAGAGGGCAAGGACTAGATCTTTCAACTTATCTCTGTTCTGTGCTTTCTTTTCTATCTCGCCCCAGCTGATTCCGTAGTATTTCATTTCAGCTTGTTTTGGTGCGTCATTTTTTCTTCCCTCCTCTGTTGTCCATCTTAGAGCAACTCTGGTCAAGTATGCAGCTGGTCTTCGTAGACCAATCCATTTCCTTCATTTTTGCTTTAGTAGAGTCTTCATGTTGTTGGATCCTGTTGTTTCATGGAGGTCTTTGTTGATGATTTTTTCGTGGCCAGAATATCCTTAAGATCTTTTTGAGGCAACAGTTGCGAAAACTGGAAATCTTGTTGGTGTCCTTTTCGGTCATTCAGCATTCTGCCCAATATAGCAGCACTGCTATTACACAACTATAATGTAGTCTAATTATGGTGTTCTTACTAATGTTGCTAGAATTCCAGATGTGACGTAGCTTTAAAAATGCAGTTCTTGCTTTTCCTGTTCTGGCTCGGATGTCTTTGTCTGCTCCTCATTTTCAGTACTTCAATATTATAGTATCATCATTATATATGCCTTTGAAAAAGTATCTGTGTATTGTTAATAAATGTCTTGTAATAGGGAATTTCGTAGTCTTATTTTCATTCTTGTCTACTGCTAAAATGCAAACACTTTTTTCACTAGCTGGAACACTTTTAAATTCCACAACATTGATTATCTGATGCTTTAGGTAGCAATACACAGTTAGAAGTGTAGTTTCGCATTTTTGCCATGGTGGATTTTTCAAATATGAAAGTTATTGTTAGCCTTCAAAGTGGGTTTATAAGAACATCAAGATTATTTTTGACATGTTTTATGGGCTATTTTCTGTTTGACTGTCCGTATTTTTATAGCCAGACCGATTATAGGTCCAGAAATTATTGTAATGTTTACAAATACTTTTTTTACACAACTTTTTGACGCAATTTTACAAAAAAAATGAGACAAAAGACATATGATTTTTATTTGATCTCTTGATAGATATATGTAAACAGTTTAAGAAAATGTATTACTCCAAGGTATTGAAATTCTACCTTTGGCCAAATTTTGGGGAAATATGTGACATCTTTACCCCCCTGTTTGCAATATTTTATAGCAATTAAATGCAGATTGTTGCCATGGATACACTAAAAGAAATTTTATTTAACCATTTTAAATACTGGAAATCAAATCTTTGAAAGATACTGATTACATACATATGCACATATATGACACAAACAGTAGGCTTAATTTGTCAGAAAGCAAGGAAATGGGGATGGTAAAATTTATTAGGGTAAATTATTATTTTTTTATTCTTAACTGTATATTGCTACCTTACCAAGATCAATTGGCGGTTTCAGAATCTAATGGGTAATATTTTCAACAATAAAACGTCGTGATTGTTTGAATATGTCCTAAACAATGGAAATTCGACGTTATTTTCATTTTGGGTACGAACAATAAAATTACCAATAATCCTTTACATTCTGAAAAGGCCAATTAAGAATTTTTCATTGATACAGAACCTAACATAGGAGTGCAGCCATCAACAATACAAACATTACAAAACAATGACAAAAAAAGAAAATCTTGAGAATAATAACAAAAATAGCAATAATGAAATACCATTATATAAACAATCTAGATATAACTAGAACATATGTAATCATGATAAATAAAGGCAACAGTAGTATACCGCTATTCGAAATTCATAAATCGATTCATAATATAGATGAAATAGTTTTGTATTCTTATATATATAAAAAAAAAAAAAAAAAAAAAACAATTTCAAGTTCGAACATTCCTAGAATCCAGGTATAATATTAACAATTTAACATATCAGCATATAACCTATTGGTTTTAATTCTTTGCTCTAATAACATTTACGGTACAAATTTTATTTCATAGATGTTCATTTCGACAATTACTGTCTCTTCGGTATGCATGTTTATTGACGCTCGAGGTAAACATATTTGAAAGTCCAAAACCCATTACAAATGATGAAGAGCTGATTACAGAAAAGGACAAAATTAAAGCCGAACCCGGACAAGGAATCAAAGTTACACACGAGGTAGATACATTTCTTAGTATAAACAAACAACAACTTTAAGGATATACTTAGGTCAGGTTTTGGAATTTTTGTCAGATATTCGGACTCCTTGGTTTTTTTCCTACGTTACAGGGTAAAATATTTTGATCCCATAACACCTATTTTTCTTTTCATATAAGACTTCAATAGCTCATTAAAGGTCATTTACCAAAATTTAAGCAGGTTCTAGATTTCTTTTCTTTTGATTTGAGACCCAAATATTACCAAATGCAAATATAAGGTAAAAGTCCGAGTCAGCCTTTTCCCGCCATTTAAAAAAAATATATATCTCGAAAAGGAGCTCCATAACCTATCAATATTTTTAGCTTATTTTTTCCTTAAATAATGCTCCCCTGACTTGTAGTATCAATTTTAAATTCTAGATTTTTTAATTCCACCTAAGGACATCCTTAAATAGAACAATATCCGTATTTTCATACCAGTATTGAAGTATTGTACTAGGCTAGTAATACTATATAGGGGGATAACTATCCACTAGCTTCACCAGCAGAGATGTCGACTCCGTAGAAGAAATAACATAAACGGTAACAATTATTTATTGTACCAGATGTGCATTTCAACAATTGGTGTTTCTTCATTGTTGCTCGAGGCCAAAATAAGTTCAAAGCCTATTACAAACGTTGAAGAGCTTGTAAAACCGAAAGGATCAAAAAGAGAAGCCGAACTCTGACAAGGAATCAGAGCTATGCAATGGGGAGATACATTTCGTAATTCAAAATAATTTTAGAATAACAAATTTAAATAGAACACTATCAATATTTTCATGCCAGTACCAAAGTACTGGCTACTGAGCTGTTGATACCATCTAAATAAACAATCTGATAATGACCTTATTTTCTTAATAATTTACGATCTTTTATTGCTTTTTAAGTTCTCAACGGATGATGTAAAAACAAGTGCAAAAATTATGTCAATTGAATGATGAAGACAGTTATCAATACGCTTATTCATAGCTTGAAATACAAGAAATGTTTCCGTTATTATTCCTGCATTGAAATTATGAGCACATTTACTCAGGCTATTGTATAAAATCGTGTTTCCGACACTATAAAGTCCAAGTATGATATCTTCTCCGACATGCAACAGCCCGATATTTAAATGTTGGACGGCATGATCCATTTCAGCAGGTTACGTACGTTAATTTTGTGCATCTAACTGTTAATTGCGAGCTTTATATGTGTCTTTCTATGTTGTGATGTTACACTATTGTTTCAGATAAGGGTAAAGGTTTGGTTCCATTAAAACGTTTAAACCCGCTGCAATTGTTTGCACCTGTCCTAAGTCAGGAATCTGATGTTCAGTAGTTGTCGTTTGTTGATATGGTTCATAAGTGTTTCTCGTTTCTTTTTTTTTTATATAGATTAGACCGTTGGTTTTCCCGTTTGAATGGTTTTACACTAGTATTTTTGGGGCCCTTTATATCTTGCTGTGCGGTGTGAGCCAAGTCTCCGTGTTGAAGACCGTATTTTGACCTATAATGGTTTACTTTTATAAATTGTGACTTGGATGGAGAGTTGTCTCATTGGCACTCATACCACATCTTTTTATATCTACTTGGTCCTAATCGTGAACCTAGTGCCCAGTTGTTTTATTTAGTGTCTTGCCGATATGTTTTTCTGTTTTGGAATTTGATACTGCTAAAAGATCTTTACTAGTCTATATTTCTCACCAACAACTGTCCTCGACTCAGATTTAGAGCTTGACACGACAAGCATTGTGTATAAAAAAAGTTAAGATTTGATTGGCTATGAGACAACGCTCAACCATGACGTAGAAGTCAGCAAATATAGGACAATGCACGGCCTTCAACAATGATCAAAACCTATACCACATAGCAAGCCATGAAAGGCTCCAAAATGACAAATGTAAAACAATTCAACCGAGAAAACTATCAGCCTGAATCATGTACAAAAGAATAAACAACATACAAATATGATATACATCAATACATATACGGCAACCATTGAATTACGGGTTTCTGACTTGGGACAGGCACATACATAATGTTCAAAAATGAATACAGGCACCCAACTAACCTTGCCTTAGTCATGGACAGTGGTGTAACAGCACTATATAAGAAGAAGCGACAAAATCAGTTAAAAAGGCCTTTACTCATTAGATTGACACAAAGCAAAAAAAAAACGACTAACGATTTTAGCTTTTCATAAAAATTATTTGAAGATAAAGTGCTAAATAATAGGATTCTTTGTCAGTATTATTAGGTTCCAATCTTCAGCATCTTTGCCATTCAATAAAAACAACGAACAATGGTTATAGCTTTTGAGAAACTCAAAATGCGGATATAGATCTATCAGTGGTTGACTTCTGTTTCCGAGGCGCTACATTCCCAGGTTGATATTCCGCACAGTAAAAAGTTTGTTTCTAACATGGCAAAAATGATTGAATGTGATTAGAAAACTTTTGGTTTGAAACGAAATTGCTGAAAGAACATACACGTACTAGATGGGTCAAATGCAACGACATTAGTATACTAACAAACAAACAAACAAACAGTTATAGTACAAAGTTTTGTTTTGATGCCTCCTTTGAAAAAAATTAATAAACAAAACATATCATTTTGTTAGAAAACTAAATATTTTTTTTTTTTTTTACATATCCAGTGTGTCTTATTATTTATATTAATATTTATTTGTGTTTGCACAGGTATTTTTTGTCAAAAAAATTATGTTTTGCATGTATTCGTCTTACTTTCACATAGTGTTCGTTTATTGTTATCTTATGATATCTACTCTGTAATAAAATGACGCGTTCAAGGTTAACAAAATTATCACGAAAACCGCATATGAATTCCTTTTTTGTCATATACTCCCAAGATAATTCTATTTTGCTCTCATTTTCGTACGGTTTTCGTGTTGCTTAATATCTAGTTTTCTGTAAACCTTTTTTTTTTTTTTGTTTTTGTTTTTTTTTTTACATAACGTATTATTTTTCTTTTGTTTTACATAACATATTATTTTTCTTTTGTATTTTGCATATATTGTCTCTCCGTTTGTTACTTTTATCATTTGCGACTTTGATCCAGTTCTTTAAGGCAAAACAGTTATATTTGGTGTCCTTTTGCTACTAGGCTTAATTTTGTCTGATTGAAATAATATCATGGTTAACAATCTCATTCATTCTGCTACCATTCATGTGTTTTCTTTGTCACGTAAAGTAAATATAGCAAAGGAAAGATAATATTTACCATGTACTTTCTGTAATTATTGTAAGAATTTCAATAAACCGTCCTTGGAAAAAATGTTTTGTAGGCTTCTTTCCAATGGGTCACATGTAATACTTATTCTTGAAAAATTTGTTTGTTACGACGATTTTGATTGGTTGATGTCATAACTTTTGATGACGATGGCGGTACAAATCACGGTTTTCACCCAGATGTCGTAAACGTTTATCTAAAGGTTGAATCAACGGTCGCGATATAGCAATTGCAGTATCATAATAATTAATGTAATGTGTGTAAATGCTTGTCAATATCAGTCTTATATTTTACAGTCCCATCTATCTATAAAAACATAGATTTAATAGTACATGTAGTAAGAAAGCTAATAAAAGACGATTGATATCAGTGGAAAGTGCAAAAACGGTACTGTAATAATTCCTTTAACAAATTTAACGAACATGCATTACAAAAACTATAATAGAAACTCTGATTTGATAAGGGACTTTCCGTATTGGGTTTTCCTTGTTTTTTCTGAACAAATAGCTAGTACTAACTCTAGCTCTGTCAGGAACTCATAAAGAAAACTGTTATAGAACAGTCAGTAGAACAGTTCTCCTGACTTCTTTTAAACAGTTCCCTTTTTGATCATATAGGTCTTTACTTTTTCAGCACTTAAACATCCTTGGCTTTGGACGGTCTAGGGTTCCAAGATCGAACTGTTTTAGAATTATTTCAAACAGTTCTATGACATATTATTCTGATAGCTTTAAAGAGAGGTGAAAACGGATCCCAACTGTAGATTATAACTGTTTACTAATTATGGTGTAATTGATAATGTACTTTGATAACTTTTTTCAGTAAATACTTTTAAAATTATTGTATTTTATCTTATGATCGTTTAAATATCTATATTATATGATATGTCACCTATTTAAAGACACGAGTATTGATTAAAGATATTATACAGCATACATGTACTATTTGTGTTCTTGTATGTAAGATGAGGTTTAAATTGGGAGCTTCACACAATCTGTGCAAATAAGAAAGAACAACAATGAGCTACAGGAGTATAAAATATGAATTCTTTAATATGGAAGAATTCTACTCATTTGTTACCTGGTCAGTTTTTTTTTTTTTTTTTTATTGGTAAATGATTATAATTCTTTATTATTTGTTTCCGTCCAAAGCGCTTTTTTAATTAACCTTCAACAATAATGCTCAAACCAAACATTTGAAAGCCAAGGATGTACAATTACTTGCATACTTTTTATAAGGTCAATTTGGCCTGAGTGAGTTGGAACCTTAGTTTCCCAATAATTTATAAGACCAGCGTACAATTTCAGAAAAATATGTTTTAAATCATGTCAGTGCCGAATCGCTAACTTACAATATAATGGAATTTGATGCGACTGTCGTACAAGTGAGAAGTTTAGCTAGCTATAAAACCAGGTTCAATCCACCATTTTCTACATAAGAAAATGCCTGTACCAAGTCAGGAATATGACAGTTGTTATCCATTCGTTTGATGTGTTTGAGCTTTTGATTTTGTCATTTGATTAGGGACTTTTCTTTTTGAATTTTCCTTGGAGTTCAGTATTTTTGTGATTTTACTTCTTGCATACTTTTTATAAGGTCAAGTTGGACTGAGTGAGTTGGAACCTTAGTTTCCCAATAATTTATAAGACCAACGTACAATTTCAGAAAAATACGTTTTAAATCATGTCAGTGCCGAAGCGCTTACTTACAATATAATGGAATTTGACGCGACTGTCATACAAGTGAGAGGTTTAGCTAGCTATAAAACCAGGTTCAGTCCACCATTTTCTACATGAAAAGCCTGTACCAAGTCAGGAATATGACAGTTGTTATCCATTCGTGTTTGAGCTTTTGATTTTGCCATTTGATTAAGGACTTTCCTTTTTTAATTTTCCTCGGAGTTCAGTATTTTTGTGATTTTACTTCTTGTATACTTTTTATAAGGTCAACTTGACCTGAGTGAGTTGGAACCTTAGTTTCCCAATAATTTATAAGACCAACGTACAATTTCAGAAAAATACGTTTTAAATCATGTCAGTGCCGCAGCGCTTACTTCGGAGTTCATAATAACTTTGGGGATCAGCATATGTTGGTGGCACTAGTGGTATCGTCCCAGTGCTAGAAAATAAAAATAAAAACTATCTTATTGTATAAAATAATAACCCCAGACAGCAAAAAACAATATGAGTCCTTTAATCAGTAAAATATGCAAAAAATACGAAAAGTATTTTCAGCAAAACTGTGTCATTTGATCATGTTAAAGCTTCTCTCCAAGTGTTTGTATAATTCCATGCAGGTTTAGCAAAGTTGTTGATGTCTGAAAAACTTTAACCGTATTAGACTGTATTTTAATGTTAAAGCCAGAATAATCTAAATATTTTTATCAGTGAAATACAAAAAAATCATGTCTCAATGAATTCTTAACAATATTTCCATAATGTATTCCCTGTGCAATAAAATCATAATTTCCAGTACTGAATGTTTAAATAATAAATACAATATATAACAATAAAACATACTTTATTGGATCGCATTATTTTAAAACAAAAATTACAGCATTAATTCCACAATAATTAAAACTGTTCCAAAGTCTCCCTCTTGGGTCTTTTTCTGAATTGGTCTTTGTTGTCTCCACCAGGTTAATTTTCTTTCATTTTTGATATATTGGAGGATATTTCCCACAGCGCAATGGTTTTAAATTTGCAATATATTTGTCAAGTTTTCCCCTGAAAATATATAGATACATAATTGTAGAAAGAGAGATAAATCAACTATAAAACACGATATGAAAGTAAACGTAGCTCAATAGACAAATTAACATCAAGGAAATATTTAACTAAATCTTTTATTTCAAGCTTTTAGTTTTAACTTATTTTGATAGAATATGAAAACTAATAGACTTCAACTATAGTTAGTACAAATTAGAAGAATTATTCAGAAATAACTACATTGTTTTATTAATTTACCAAGCTTGCATTAACCGCCAGTGGTCTGGTAGTAGCGTACTCGCCTAGTGTGTGACATGTCGCAAGTTCAATTCCCGACCGGGTCAAACTAGAGACTTGAAAACTGGTTTATACTTCTTCTACGTTAAGCACATGTCATAAAGGAGTAAGGTAAAAGTCTGGTTCAGCGTGTCGGTCTTGCACACAGCAGGGTTCATATTATATCAAATTTACATTTTCTCCACTTGACTTTACACAACCATCCATGTATCATTTAAGAAACAGAAACATTCATATGAAGAGATGGATTTAACAATACTTTTTGTATAATTCCAATTGTCTAAAGAAAACGATTTCATTTATGATAGCAAAGTTATTTTAAATTTGAATAACGAACACTTTTAAGCTAATCTGTAGTACAACAATGTATTGATTTAATTTGTACAGGACAAATTTCCGAGGAAAGTTATACGCGATAAGTGTGCCGGTTGCATGATGGAAAGAAATCGCAAATGGATAAGACAGTCCATCTTTGTCAATCAAAAGAACTTACCCGTCTTTTCCAATGATTTTTACTTTGAATATTGAAGCAGGTTACGAAATATTATCATTTTTATCATTGTTTTACCGTATGGGAAACTACAGTTCTCGCAACAAAATGTCCAATCAACAATGCCATTCAAATCCCAATAATGGTATCTTTATCAAACATTACGTGAAACAATTTGTCATTGCTGAACAAGGAAAACACCCTGCTCCGTCGACCTTTGTATCTGCTGACATAAATTTTCCAGTTAAATCTAAGTATTGAATGAATTTGTTGCCCAAAAGAACAACACGTTGTCAATCTTTGTAGCATAAGGAACCGCACATATTCATAACCAATATTGCTTTCAGTAATATGAATGAATACATATCTGCTATAACGATTTTTTTTCTCGTCTGGAATTTTTGTAGCTACTGTGCTCGAATCTTTAACTGCTACGTCTAATGGAACACCTGGGAGCTGGATGCCTTTGACATTTGCGATTCTTCTAGACTTCCTATGCGGTCGACAAGCAGGTAGTAATATCCTTTTGGCGTTGCTCGATATTTATACAACCCTTCAGTGTGTTTTTGTACTGTGGTCTTTTTTTGTATTCTGTCTTTCATTTTTGTTTATGTGCTTTGTCTAAAGACTGTCTATATGCCATTTTTCTTTGTTGACATAATTGTTTGTTTTTATAGTGATTATAATCATAACACAATGCTGACTGCTGTACCCCAATTTTTTACCTATTATGTTTGTTTGTTTTGCTCACTTATTGTTTTCAATATAATGAAATTTTATGCGACTGTCATACAAGTGAGAGGTTAAGCTAGATATAAAACCAGGTTGAATCCATCATTTTCTACATAAGGAAATGCCTACTAAATTATTTTGGTAATAAAATAAAGTGATGGAAGATTCAGTCCTTCATTTTTTGTTTGAAATTCCAAAGGAACATAGAAAAGACCTATGATCATTCAAGTTTTCCTCTGTGGGAAGTGTTTTAAAGCTTTTAAGACACTAACATATGTTCAACATGTTAAATACGTATGTCTAACCTTGACAATACCACGAAGAAAGCAAACTTCACCTTTGCATTTCAAGCATCTGCAGCAAGGAGAACGTCAAAAGCTACATCATCTTAGTCTGAAAAAGGTGAAACATGCAGCCACATTATGTGACCCACAAACAAAACAGAACATAAATCAACTTGACCAAGCAGTATGGGTTTTGCCCATTGTTGAAGGCCATACGGTTACCTGAAGTTGTTAACTTTCATGTAACTTGGTCTCTGGTGGAGAGCTGTCTCATTTGCAATCATACCACATCTTTTTATTTTTATATATTTAACAGATTCATTGAAGAACAGCTCGATGTGTAAATTGTGATTTATCTCAGAACTCAAATAACAGAACACAGCAACGTAAGAGTATTTGTCGTTTCCAAGTGACTGGCTTTATCTATGATAGCCCTGTAATAATGCCTTGTTGGTGGTAATAAGCACTCTTTCGATTTGTGTAAAAACTGGGCATTTTAGCTTCTCAGTTGATAAATACATTGGATTATCTTCCTTTACCAGAATAAATCTGATTTAAAAAATAGGTTAACATGTATTTATCCATTATATGTCTGCAATGTACGTCAGATAGATTGATAGATTTTTGGTGTTTAACGCCACTTTCAGCACACTTGGCTTTATCGAATCGGCCAATTCTTATTGGTGGAGGAAGCCTGAGTTCCAACAGAGCAATCGACCTTCGGCAGGAAAACTGACAATCTTTTCCAATTAAGATTTGAGTCAAACGCACCTGCCACGTGCGGTATTCGAAGTCACATGACAGGAGAGTTATACAATAGATGATGAACAATTTGACCACTCCTCCACCTTAAATGTATGAGAGATAAAACCAACAAAGTGTTGCTGTTTTTTGTATAATGGCTGTTTAATAGTTTCATATTAAGGCTCATCATATAAAACACACATATAATTTATTGCAGAAGGGACAAAACTGGTTTTGACGTTCTGTATTTTCAAACTTTTCCATTAAGGAATGTTTCGGATAACTCTAAATTACAATAACTTGACATTGGTGATTGAAAGATTTGTTCAAATTGACAAACGAAAGTACAGAAAAAAACGCAAAAACTATTTCAATTTCATTCTGAAACGTTAAGTTAACCTATCAAGGCTGACAATAGTATTATCATTCATTCCTTTCCTTCTCCCTCTCGCTTTTCTTTTTCTCCTCCCTCTCCTTCTCTCCTTCTCTAGCTCTCTACTTTCTCTCGCGCATATGCTTTCTCTCCTCCTTCCTCTCCTCTCTTCTTTCCTTTTCACTCTCTTCTTCTCCCTCTCTCCTTCCTCTCACAGTCTTACTCAGGCCTTCCTCTCCTCTCTCCTTTCCTTCTCATTCTATTCTTCTCTCTCTCTCTCCGTCCTTCCTTTCTCACACTCGCACACACCTTCCTGTCTCTCTCTTTCTCCCCTTTCCTCTCACACTCTCGCTCAAGACTTCCACCCTCCCTCAGTCGTTCTTTCCTCTGTCTCTCTCGTGCACGCCTTCCTCTCCCACACTCCTTCATCTCTCCCTCTCCCTCACTCTTTTTCTTTCTACCTCAGTCACTCCGTCCTCTATCTAACTCACTTACCCACTCCTTCCTCCTCTCCCTCTTTCATTCATTCCTCTCACTCACACATTCGTTCCTCTCCTTTCACTCTCGCTCGCTATAACACAAGGCAGCGAGGGAAAGATGAAAAGAACGACAGAGAAAGTATGGAAGAAAAGAATGAATATGAATGAGAGAGAGAGAGAGTAAGTAACCGAAAGAAAGATAGAATAAAAGAAGAAATATAATGTGTGAGAAAGAGAGAGAGAAATTATTTACCTTTCCAAAATAAATTCTTCTAGGCTACTATAAATAGATATAAGAAGATGTGGTATGAGTGCCAATGAGACAACTCTACATCCAAGTCAAAATTTATAAATGTAAACCATTATAGGTCAAAGTACGGTCTTCAACACGGAGCCTTGGCTCACACCGAACAGTAAGCTATAAAGGGCCCCAAAATTTACTAGTGTAAAACCATTCAAACGGGAAAACCAACGGTCTAATCTATATAAAACGAGAAACGAGAAACACTTATGAACCACATCAACAAACGACAACTACTGAACATCAGATTCCTGACTTAGGACAGGTGCAAACAAATGCAGCGGGTTTAAACGTTTTAATGGTACCAAACCTTCATATAAGCCCACAAGAAAATGCACTATTGATATAGTGGTTGGCTTAGGCAATATTGGTTCTACTCCGTCAGGGCTATTAATCAACACGGTCCACCTGGGAGGACACAACTGCATACCAGTACCTTGGAAAGGTCGGTACCCTGACCTTCAGTTACCTTCATTAGGTAAGGGCACAAACTGATGTTTGATTAATTGAAACTTTGTATCTTAATTGAAATAGTGTACGTAATGGTATTTGAAAAAATTATTTCCTGCATTTAAACTTTTAAAAAAATTTTTTTATTTATTTTGCTTTCATTTTATGTTCATTATTGATCTTTCTATAGATTTTATAAGTTTGATTGATTTAAAATATTTTGATTTTTAAATATTAAGAAATTTTAGAAATGAACGTATTAAAGGGTGGTAACTTCAACGGTATTATTTGTGTAACTCAAATAAAAATGATTCGCAGCGATATAGCCTTTTTGTGTTAATGTGGTGTAAAGCAAACACCAATCAATCAATCAATCAACTAAAATTTAATAGTTTTACCAATTTATTTTGTGCATCCAAATATTAGAAATCAAGCATACACATCTTCTTACATTTAACTATATTCTTTGAAAGTTCTTTACTTATTTCGTTATATATTTTGGTTACGTATTCAACAATACGACATTTAAGGCTTAAGCATATACTTGAAGCTGTTGAAATGTGTTGTAGATTACAAAACTAGATAAGAAGACTGTTTTAAATTGATACAAGTATGATAAATTATCTAGTGGAACTTATTATTGTTGTTATTCAAACACATATATGTGATATCAATGCAGAGCTCCAAAAGTTATTTTTCTGTCTATATGCCATTTTTTTTCACAAAGTTGTTTGTTTTATTGTGATTAAGATTATGACACAATGTTGACTGCTATTATACCCCAATTTGGACATATTTACCTATTATGTCTGTTTGTTTTGCTCAAACATTGATGTCAATATAATGGAATTTTAGGCGACTGTCATCAAAGTGAGAGGTTTAGCTAGCTATAAAGCTAGGTTATTCCACAATTTTCTACATATTAAGGAAATGCCCCTGAACCAGGTAAGGAATACGACAGTTGTTTTCCATTCGTTTGATGTGTTTGTTTGAGCTTTTGATTTTGCCATTCGATAAAGGACTTTCCGTTCTGAATTTTCATTTGGAGTTGGTATTTTTTTGTTATTTTACATTTTCTAGTGGCTTATTTAAATCCTTTTCTTTTCGTTACAACTTCGGGTGGTTCAATATGTAACAAAAGTATTAATATCTGTGAAATGTCATTAGTTTCAATATTTTTTACAGGCGTAGCGGATGATTCCTAGACAATTAATATATTTCATACATTCAATCAATATCTTTAAAAGAAAATCATTCAGTCTAACAACTGATTATATTGAAAATTGTTTTCAGATTTTTAGGTACTTCCATTCAGAATAGTTCTTAGCATAAAAAAGTACCGGAGTGACAAAAAGCTAGACTGGAGGAAAGGTTAATACAATTATAGAGATTTAACATTTTCGTGTAAGTGGATAATACAAAAATACCGGAATAAGGTTAATATCTAATTCACCTGTACTTTTACCTTTTTTCCATATTTCGCTGAAGACTTGAACATGTTAAATGTGTTTTGATTATCTATGGACTTATGGACATGATGGACATTTAATTTATTTACTTTGTTTGTTTGTTTTATGATTCTGTTAGAAAAGTATCATTCATATGAAGAGATGGAAATCTTTATTTTACTATACTTTTAATATAATTCCAATTGTCTGAAGAAAACGATTTCATTTATGATAGCAAAGTTATTCTTAATTTAAACAACGAACATTCTGAAGCATATATATAGTACAACAATGAATTTATTCAATTTGTACAAGACAAATTGCCCAGAAAAAATATACACGATAAGTGTGCCGGTTGCATGATCTATGTGAAAGTACTTTCAGTATTGAAGCAGGTTACGAAAATATTACAATTTTTTATCATTGGCTTTACCATATGGGAAACTACAGTTCTCGCAACAAAATGTTCACTCAACAATGCCATTCAAATCACAACAGGAATTTTATTACACTTTGCGTGGAACAGTTTGTCATTGAACACGGAAAACACCCTGCTCCGTCGACCTCTTTATCTGCAGACATAATTTTTCCAGTTCAATCTAGGTATTGAACGATTTTGTTGCCCAAAAGAACAACAGGTTATCAATCTCTGTAGTGCAAGGAACCGCACGTATCCATGACCAATGTGGAATTCAGTAATATGCATGAATAAATGTATAGTATAACGATTTTCTTCTCGTTTGGAAATTTTGAAGCTACTATGATCGAATCGTTATCTGCTACGTCTAATGGAACATCTGGGAGCTGGTTGGCATTGGCAGCTCCCCTTTTCGTTTTCATCACGACAAGTTTCTTATTTTCATGTACAGAAAAAATGATTTTCAAATAGCACATTACTTTATAGCTTGTAAACTGTTAGATTTGTTTTTATCTTTGGTCTTTCAAATGAAATAATAGCCTAAATTAAACGTTATTCATATTTCTGATGTTGAAGCAGACCCTTGTTCTGTATTTTTGTCTCTGTCGTATTTGCAATTGAAAATTCAAAAATTATTGTGTACATTTATTATTGCGATTTTTGAAGATAGAACAAAATTGCGAGATTAATTAATACGATTCTCTGAAAAGTTTCATACAGTTATATGTTTCAGAGCGCTTGTTCTTATTAATGGGAGACTCGCTCAGTTGCATAACTCGATTTAATAAAAACCTTGCTATATTGTTTGAAATTAAAGTATGTTTTATTTAGCATTAGGCCTACTTGAAGGTTTATATTTTATTTTTGTATATATAACTTTGTTTTGTTTGATTGTATTCTTCATTTTTTTCAAAATCAAAAGATATTTCCAAATGAGATATTACTACCGTTTACTTGTATTTATGAAGCCTCGATTCACCAGTCAGGATACAATCAGACATGACATCATGTTGAACAGTAAAAAAAACGTTCAAATACAGACCGGTCGAATTAACATAGATGTGTCTTTTATCAAAGAGAAAAGCAAAGCCCGGAATTTAAAAACTAGGACAATAAAAACAATCATACCGATGTCTGTAATATAATATAGATGACAATCTTGAATATGCATAAATATGTAATGAGACAATAAATTTTCAATCAAATGAATGATTATATAATGAGTTAATCGCGGAGTTACCTACCCCTGACCAAAATTCCTCGAAAACGTCTTAACATCACTGTGCACAAACCAGGGGAGTAGCAATCAATTGCATTCGAGAAAATAATTTCATAATGATAATATTGTCAATCTCGATAGGTTATTTCAACTGGTGAGAATGAAATCAAAATAGTTTTTGCAGATGTTGTACTTTTGTTTGTCTATTTGAACAATTGTTTTAAGCGCCATTGACAAGTTATGTTAATTTAGAGTCATCCGAAACATTCCTTAATGGAAAAGTTTGATAAAACAGTTTTATCCCTTCCTCAATAAAATAATTGTGTGTTTTATATGATGAACTTTTATATGAAACTATTAAGAATTGATTATACAAAACAGCGACACTTTGTCAGCTTCGGACAGTTTTCTGTTTGAATCCGAGTGCTTTGTTTGAAAAGTATGGTTTGTTCCTCCCTAAACTAGATAGTTGTATTAACGTATAGGCCATTCTTTCTTGTAAAACAAAATGTTTCAATTATCTTCAAGTTTGAAAGGGGAATACTTGTGTAAAGGGTAAAACAGTCAAATGTTCTGATAGTATTGCAAACGGAAAGATACGTATATTGTATGTATTCGAACAGATAGTTGGAATTTGAAAGTAGTCACATCTAACTCACACCGCCCCTAGAGTAGGTAATTTCACAATAACTCTGAAGTACAGCTTATATTTCTGATAACACTGATGCTAAAAGTTTAGAAAGAGATTTAGTGGAGTACTTCAATGACCCAACAATATAACGCTTGTAAGGACAGTATGTTATTTTGGTATCAAAAATAAAGTAACGGAAGAGCCAGGCCTCCATTTTGGTTCAAATTCTAAAGGAACATAAAACGCTCTCTCTACCCTACCCTGTCACCTTCCTTTTTCTCACTCCTCTTCCGTCTCCCTCCCACTCTCTCTCTCTCTCTCTCTCTCTCTCTCTCTCTCTCTCTCTCTCTCTCTCTCTCTCTCTCTCTCTCTCTCTCTCTCTCTCCTTTTCTTCCTCCTTCTCTCTCTCGCTCACTCTTGTTGGTGGTAATAAGCACTCTTTCGATTTTTGTTAAAACTGGGCATTTTAGTTTCTCAAATGATAAATACTTTGGATTATCTCCCCTTTACCAGAATAAATCTAAATTAAAAAATAGCTTTACTTATTTATCATATGTCTGCGATGTACATCAGATAGATAGATATATTTTTGGTGTTTAACGCCACTTTCAGCAATATTGGCTACATCGAGTCGGCCAGTTTTTATTGGTGGGGAAGCCTGATGAGTTCCCGGAGAGCAATCGACCTTCGGCATGAAAACTGACGATCCTTTTCAATTAAGATTCGAGTCGAATGCACCTGCCTCGTGCGGTATTCGAACTCACAACCTTGGTGTTGACTGAATAGTAATACAATAGTTGATGAAAAACTTAGACCACTCCTTCACCTTATATGTATGCGAGATCTGTCAGATACTTAAGTAAAATATCATTTATCGTTTGTGTGCTTTTCTCTTATAGGAGGAAGGTTTAGTTTAAATGATCACACGCATCATCATGACCATACAGTAATAATTTAATTTTGGATGTAACACGTCTTCTGATTGGCTGAAAATTGTTTGTCTATAAGCTCATAGACATAATTTTGTCATATGATCGTGACGTCGTCAACGTTTTTTCATTATTTACTCTTTAAAAATGGAATTTAGAATTAAAGTAAAAGGACTGACTGTAATTTTTTTACGTCTTTTTGAAATAACCTCAAAAATGTGGTGCACATTGAATAACCCGCGTAGGACATTTTTTATTATTATATCGTCATAGACATGATAGACAGAAAAAATATTACAATCATTCCTTAAATAACAAAAATAACTAGTTAACCAAAGAAATATCCGTTATATAATTAATCAACAGTTAACTTTGAAACTCAATAGATAAGATTAAAACACAGTTTCAGTAAATTAAACACTTGATATGTCTACAAAAGCTTACGTGTACAAAGTGCAATGCACAATGGCAATTACATCTTTGGAATTAATTTTATGTTTTAGCTTTTTGACAAATAGACAAACGGAAGTGCAACATCTGCACAAACTATTTTGATTTCATTATTCTCAAAAAAATTTTGTTCACAACAAATGTTATCATGTCTTACTGCATGCATCAATGTGTTCACGCAGTCAGATCATTATAGAGGGTGTGGATGGGTGTTAACAGAATACAGAAAAATGGGCAAACAATATCAGGAATAATGGGCAAAAAGTATAAAGAATAGAGAATAATGAGGTGCTAAAATATAAGGAAAAGAGAATAATTGGCCAAAAGGATAAAGAATGGAAACAGATTAAAGAATCCAGAACTAAAGGACCCCCCATACTGACCCTCATTATATGTCGTCTTGTAGTTTTGTATTTCAAATTTATACCTAGACCTGATGTTTAAGTCACTTGATCTGTTCTAAATTTAATATAACCATTGACCAACAAAGCGTTGCTGTTTTTTGTATAATGGTTTTTTAATAGTTTCATATTAAAGCTCATCATATAAAACACATATATAATTTATTGCAGAAGGGACAAAACTGCCTTTGACTTACTGTATTTTCAAACCTTTCCATTAAGGAATGTTTCTGATTACTCTAAATTACAATACCTTGACATTGGTGATTGAAAGATTTGTTCAAATTGACAAACAAAAGTACATCATCCGCAAAAACTATTTCAATTTCATTCTCACAACCTATCAAGGTTGACAATAGTATTATCAGTCATTCATTCCTCCCCCTCTCGCTCACTTCCTCCTTTCCTCTCCCTTCCTCTCTCCTCGCTCACTTCTTCCTCTCTCATCCTCTCCTCTCCTTCTATAGCTCCCTCACTTCCCTCTCTCTTTCCTCTCCCTCTTTCCTCTGTCGTCGTGAGTCACTCGCTCACACCTCCGTCTCCTCTCTCTCCCTCCCTTCTTTCCTTTCGCCATCTCACTCTCTCACTCCTACCTTTCTCTCACTCGCCCACTCCTTCCTCTCTCACTCGCCCACTCCTTCCACTCGCCCAATCCTTCCTCTCTCACTCGCCCACTCTTTCCTCTCTCTCCCTCTCCTTCCCTCATTCATTCCTTCCTCTTACTCACTCATTCATTCTTCTCACTCACTCACTCATTCGTCTTGTACACTCGTTCCTCTCACTTTCACTCTCACACAAGCCAGGGAGGGAAAGAGAAAAAGAACGAGAGAAAAAGAATGTGAGAAAAGAACAAGAGAGAGAGAGAGATACATAGATATAGAGCAAGCAAGCAACCGAAAGAAAGAATTGTAAAATGTTAGAGGGAAAGAAAGAGAGCGGGAGAGAGATAGAGAAAAAAGATTTTACCTTTCCAAAATAAATTCTTCTAGGCTACTTCAAGCCCACAAGAAAATGCACTATTGATATAATGATTGGCTACGGCAATATTGGTTCTACTACGTCAGGGCGATGAATCAACACAGTCCATTTGGGAGGACACAACTGCCTACCAGTACCTTGGAAAGGTCGGTACCCTGACCTTCAGTTACCTTCATTACGTAAGGGCACAAACTCATCTTTAATTGAAACTTTTTATCTCAATGGAAATAATGTATGTAATGGTATTTGAAAAAATTATTTCCTGCATTTAAACTTTTTAAAAAGAAATTTTATTTATTTTGCTTTCATTTTATGTTCATTATTAATCTTTTATAGATTTTATCAGTTCAATTGATTTCAAAATATTTTGATTTTTAAATATTTCGAAATTTTACAATGAATGTATTCAAGAGTGGTAACCTTAATGGTATTATTTGTGTAACTCAAATAAAAATGACTACCCGCGATATAACCTTTTTTGTGTTGATGTAGCGTAAAGCAAACACCAATCAATCGATCAAATAGAAATTAATAGTTTTTACCAATCTATTCTTTGAAATATTAGAAATCAAACCTACACACCTTTTACATTTAACTATATTCTTTGAATTTCCTTTAATTATTTCCTTATATAATTTGGTTACGTATTTAACAATACGACATTTAAGGCTTAAGCATATACTTGAAGCTGTTGAAACGTGTTGTAGATTACAAAACTAGATAAGAAGATAAGAAGAAGACTGTTTTAAAATGATACAAGTGTGATAAATCATCTAGTGGAACTTATTATTGTTGTTATTCAAACACATATATGTGATATCAATGCAGAGTTCTAAAAGTTATTTTTCTGTCCATATACCTTTTTTTTTTATTTACAAAGTTGTTTGTTTTTATAGTGATTAAGATTATGACACAATGTTGACTGCTTTACCCCAATTTTTGACATTTCTACCTATTATGTCTGTTTAGTTTGCTCACACATCGATGTCAATATAATGGAATTTTAGGCTTAGCTAGCTATAAAACCAGGTAATCCCACACTTTTCTACATAAGGAAATGCCACTGTACCAAGTCAGGAATATGACAGTTGTTTTCCATTCGTTTGATGTGTTTGATCTTTTGATTTTTCCGTTTTATAAAGGACTTTCCGTTTTGAATTTTCCTTTGGAGTATTTTTTGTTACTTTACAATTTCTAGTGGCTTATTTACATTCTTTTTTTTTTTGTTATAATTTCGGGTGGTTCAATATGTAAAAAAAGTATTAATATCTGTGAAATGTCATCAGTTTCAATATTCATTACAGGTGGAGCAGATGATTCCTAGAAATTAATGTATTCCAAACAATTAATATCTTAAAAGAAAAACTTGCAGTCTAACAGCTGATTATATTGAAAATTGTTTCCACGTTTTAGGTTCTTCCATTCAGAATAGTTCTTAGCATAAAATGTACTGGAGTGACAAAAGCTGGACTGGGGGAAAGGTTAATACAATTTTAGAGGTTTAACATTTTCGTGTAAGTGGGTAATGCAAAAATATCGGAATAAGGTTAATATCTAATTCACCTGTGCTTATACCTTTTTACATATTTCGCGGAAGACTTGAACATATTGAATGTGTTTTGATTTTCTATGGATCTATGGACATTTAATTTATTTACTTTGGTTGTATGTTTTATGATTGTGTTAGAAAAGTATCATTCATATGAAAAGATGAAAATCTTTATTTTCCAATACTTTTATATAATTCCAATTGTGTAAAGAAAACGATTTCATTTATGATAGCAAAGTTATTTTAAATTTGAACAACGAACACTCTGAAGCTAATATATAGTACTACAATGAATTTATCCAATTAGTACAGGACAAATTTCCCAGAAAAATTATACACGATAAGTGTGCCGGTTGCATGATCTAAATGAATCGCAAATGGATAAAACAGTCCATTTTTGTCGATCAAAAGAACTTACCCGTCTTTTCCAATGATTAGTACTTTCGGTATTGAAGCAGGTTACGAAAATATTACCATTTTTTATCATTGACTTTACCGTATGGGAAACTACAGTTCTCGCAACGAAATCCATTTAATTCACAACAATAGTATCTTTACTACACTTTGCGCTGAAACAAATTATCATTGAACAGGGACAAACACCCTGCTCCGTCGACCTTTTTATCTGCTGACAAAATTTTTTCCAGTTCAATCGAGGTATTGAATGATATTGTTGCCCAAAAGAACAACAAGATCTCTGTAGCACAAGGAACCGCACGTATTTATAACCAATATGCAATTCAGTAATATGGATGAATGAATGTGTACTATAACGATTTTCTTCTCGTCTGGAAATTTTGTAGCTGCTGTGCTCGAATCTTTAAACTGCTACGTCTAATGGGACAGCTGGGAGCTGAATGCCTTTGGAAGCTTCCCTATTCGTTTTCATCACGACAAGTTTCTTAATTTCATGTACAGGAAAAATGATTTTCAAATCTTCGAGCAAACCATATCCCGTTATAGCTGTTATACTGTTAGATTTTTTATCTTTAGTCTTTCAAATGAAGTAATGGCCGTAAGTTGCACGTTATTTATATTTCTGATGTTGAAGCAGACCCTTGCTCTGTATTTTTCGTCTCTGTCGTTTTCGCCATTGTAAATTCAGAAATTATTGCGGGCGTATTATGGCAATTTTCTGCTTCAAGATTCATATAGATATATGTATTAGATATCAGAGCGCTAGTTCTTATTAATGCGAGACTCATCTAGTCGCATAACTCGCATTACTAAAAACCTCGCAATAATTGTTTGAATTACCAGTATGTTTCTCTTAGTATTACGCCTATTTGTTGTTTCATATTTTTATTTTTATAGAACTTTGTTTTGTTTTATTCTATGCTACTTTTTTTTCAAAATCAAAATAAATTTCCCAAGAATGATAACACCAGCGTTCACTCGTATATATGAATCCTCAATCCACCAGTCAGGATACCATCAGACTAGAACGATGCATGCATGACATCATTGTTTAAAAAGTAGACAGTAAAAAAAAAACGTTTATATACAGACCGGTCGCATTAACAAGGATCTGATGTAAGATCCTGGAGGAATATTATGTGCAGTGTTGTCATGAAACATCTATCGACAGCACATGGAATTA
Source organism: Mytilus coruscus (assembly GCA_017311375.1). Classification (NCBI taxonomy): domain Eukaryota; kingdom Metazoa; phylum Mollusca; class Bivalvia; order Mytilida; family Mytilidae; genus Mytilus; species Mytilus coruscus. The sequence continues at coordinate 20,121,636 of CM029607.1, forward strand.
CATCTGATACTGACTGTTCAAGACCTTGCTGATATCCTTAAGAAGAATCACCAAGGGGATGCGATCCTTCTATACTTCCTATGTTGTAGAAAAGCAGATAGTAATATCACTATTATTAGAGGTAAACACTCCTCCTCATCTGCAGTAACACTAGGTGTTCTGTACGGAACAGTTATGGATACTCTTTTTTTCTTTTTTTTTCTTAATTACACACCACATATTATATATTCAAATACTAGACTTATTGCACACGATTGTTTCTTGTACCGTTATATTAAGGTAGCTTGGGTGTCTAAATGTTCGACGATAGATTTTTTCGTAAACTTCTGTCAAAGACTTCTGGGTCAATGTACTTTCCAAATTTCAATATATAAAAATTGGGGGTCACGCACCTTGTTTTTTCGTTAAAATACAATGTACATTGAAAGTAACGAAATCACAGTTATTTTATGGGTTAAATAGAGGAAACTCAATTTTTTCCTATTTAGGAAACATTGAACGATAGAATAGGTTAAAATCTAACGAGAGAATTGCTTTTCATTAATACTTCCGAACTACCAAATAAAAATAGGGGGACTGGCCTTATTTTCTTGAAAAATAAAAAAAAAAAAACTGTCCTATCAAATTCAGTATAATTATCTGCCCATGGTTTTAAAAAGGTTTTTTTCTGAAAAGTCAAAATGCACTTGACGACACTTAATTTTTTGAAGTTTAATCTTTAAAATTCAAGTTATAGATGTTTCTGTTGTATATTGAATAATATTTTAGCAACATATCCAGATAATATTCCCAGACAAAGACACCCGATCTATCTTAACAGTAAAAAGGATGTTTAACGACTTCAAGAAGATCTCGATTCCTTTGAAATGATGGGAAAACACGTTTTTTTTTAATTCTTTACTGATAAATGTGAGGCCATCAACATCACAAATAAAAGATCACCTCCGTCTATCGATAACAACATGCGTGGACAAAAAGTGGCGGAAGATACCACGGAGATAATTAAACTCATAAGTCGATAACAAACTGACAACGCCATGGAAAAAACAAAAAGAAAAACGACCAAATGACAAACAACAGTATACAAAACATAACGTAGAAAACTAATGATTGAGAAACACGAACCACCACCAAAACTGGGGTGATTGTATGTGCTTGAAGGATAAGTAGATCATGTGACACCACACGTATAAGTTATATCACGTGATTATGCATGTAATAAATGACTCTTATATAACCCTAAGACATTACCAAACTCGTAAACCGTCAGTTATATAAATATTCTAATCCTGACACTTAACTTAAGAAGAACCAACAAGGGGTTGCGATTCTTCTAGACTTCCTATGTAGTCGAAAAGCAGGTAGTTATATCCTTTTGGCGTGGCTCGGTATTTATACATCCCTCCATTGTGTTATTGTACTGTGGTCATGTTTTGTATTCTTGTCTTTCATTTTTTCTTTTGTACTTTGTCTATAGAGTGTCTATATGCCATTTTGTTTTTCTTTGTTGACATAGTTATTTCTTTTTATTGTGATTAAGATTATAACACAGTGTTGACTGCCTAACCCCATTTTGTTTACATTTTTACCTAAGTATTATGTCTGTTTGTTTTGCTCATATATTATTGCCAATATAAAGGAATTCTATGCGACTGTCATACAAGTGAGAGGTTTAACTAGCTATAAAACCGGTTTTAATCCACCATTTTCTACATAAGGAAACGCCGGTACCAAGTCAGAAACAGTTGTTTTCAATTTCCCTAAGAGTTTGATATTTTTGTTATTTTACTTTTGACTGAATGAGAAATTTTGAAAATGAAAGACGTTTTTCATGACAAAGAATAACACAAGATTGTTACCAATAAAAACAACACAGACATTAAAAAATTAATGCACACCTGAACAACTTTTAAAACTAAAGCAAGAGCAACACAAATCCGTTTAAAACAAACCTAGGGGTGATCTCATGTGTTGCGGGATGGTAAACAGATTCTCTTATACGTGTGGCCCCGTCCTGTTGATCATGTAAGTACAAGCTCACTCGGTGAGAAGTTTAATTCTGTCATGTCACGTTCAAAAAAATGTAGGGTATTGTGGTTACGTCATTTTGAACGTATCCGTCGTCATCTGTGAAACATATATTCCTTTACGGTCAACCAGGTCGTGATTGCGTCCGTAAAACTTTCGAAGCGATGTCTTCAACTTTGCCACTTAATTGGAACCCTTCATGTAGTAGCTTCCTTGAAAGCAGTGATTGTCTACCAACAAAAACCATTATGGAAAATGCTATCTCTGGAATAACGTACAAAGCTCTGATTCCTTGCCCGGCTTTGGCTATACTTCTTTGTCCTTTTTGGTTTATAGCTCTTCATCCTTTTAATAAGCTTTAGATTTTCAAATATTTTGGCCTCGAGCATCACTGAAGAGACATTGATCGTCGAAATGCGCATCTTGTGCAGAAAAAATTAGTACCGTTTATGTCATAAACCGCGATGTATATATCTTATATTCAGATGCTACTGGAATATTGCTACATAGAAATATAAAGTTGACAATTTGGAAGCTCAAACCGTCTCTTTTGTCGTAAAGTGTTGTCCTCAACCCAACGTCATTGTCAATTTCTGGATGAAGGTCAAGATATGAGACAGACTTAATTGTATTTGTTATATCCTTTATTTCAAGTTCCATGGGACAGATTCGTTAAATATAGTCACAAATCATTTAATTATTAGTGAAAACTATTATCATCTATATAGCGAAACGTGACGTTCATTCAACATAAGAAGCTCTTGCATAAAGTCTGCCTTATATGAATAAAGAAGCAAGAAGAGGAGCACAGATGGATCACATAGGGATGCCGATTGGTTGTTGAAACAACGTCCTGTAAACGTTACAAATACGTTGTCAACAAAATAATAAAGCATCTTGATAATGTCAGTTTCAGAGTATTTTCTGTTTGAATCGGAGTGTTTTTTTGGCAGAGTATGGTTTGTTCCTCCCTAAACTAGATAGTTGTCTAAACATGTAGGCCATTCTTTCTTATAAAACAAAATCTTTCAGTTGGTCTTTAAGTTTGAAAGGGGAATACTTGTGTAAAGGGTAAACCAGTCAAATGTTTTTATACTGTTGCAAATGGAAAGATACTTATATTGTATATATTCTAACAGATCGTTGGAATTTGGAAGTATAAACATCTGTTTCACACCGACCCTATAGTAGGTAGATTCACAACGACTCTGAAGTCCAGCTTATATTTCTGATAACACTGATAGTTTAGTAAGAGCTTTCGTGGAGCACTTGAAAGATCCAACAATGTAATGTTTGTAAGGACAGTATGTTATTTATGTATCCAATAAAGTGAAGAAAGATCCAGTCCTTCATTTTTTGTTGAAATTCCAAAGGATCATAGAAAAGACTAATGATTATTCTGGATTTCCTCTTTGGGATGTGTCTGAAAGCTTTGGGGTATATTAGACACTAACAAATGTTCAACATGTAAAATACGTATGTCTAACCTTAAGCACCAACCTATCACGGGACATTCAACAACCACCTTGATAATATCACGAAGAAAGCAAACTTCACCTTTGCATTTCAAGCATCTGTAGTAAGGAGAACGCCAAATGCTACATCATCCCAGTCTGAATAAAGGTGGAATATGCAGCAACAATATGTGACCCACACACAAAACAGAACATAAACAAACTTGACCCTGCGGTATGGGTTTTGCTCATTGTTGAAGGCCGTACGGTGACATTAAGTTGTTAACTTTTATATCACTTGGTCTCTGGTGGAGATTGTCTCATTAGCAATCATACCACATCTTTTTATTATATATTTAACAGATTCAGCGAAGGGCAGCTCGATTCGCAAATGGTGACTTTTCGTCTTACAGCAGTGTTTCAAAACTTATCTCAGAACTCAAATAACAGGACACAACAACACATGATAAATTGTCTTTTCCAAGTGACTGGCTTTATCCATAATAGGTTTGTAATAATACCCTGTTGGTGGTAATAAGTACTGTTTCGATATTTGTTAAAACTAGGCATTTTAGCTTCTCAGTTGGTAAATATATTGGATTATCTCCACTTTACCAGAATAAATCTAATTTAACAAATAGCATAGCTTAACATTACTCATCTATTATAATTTATGGCTGCGATGTACATCAGATATATAGATAGATTTTGGTGTTTGACGCCACTTTCAGCACTATTGGCTATATCGAATTGGCTAGCTTTAATTAATGGAGGCAGCCTGAGTTACCGGAGAGCAATCGATCTTCGGCAGGAAAACTAACAATCTTTTTCAAATTAGTCGAGTCGAACGTACCTGCCACGTGCGGTATTTGAACTCACAACCTCAGTGTTGACACGATAGTGATACAGTAGATGATGAACAACAAAGACCAATCTGCAACCTTATATATATATACGAAATCTGTCAGATACTTAAGTAAAACATTATATATGAGGGTGTAGATGGGGGTTTACAGAGTAGAGAATAATGGACAAAAAATAAAGAACAGAGAATAATGAGGTGCAGACAAAAAAAAAAAAAAAAAAGAATAGAGAATAATGAGGTGCTAAAATATAAAGAATAGAGAAAATGGTAAAAAAAAAATTAAAAAATACAGATATGAAGGACCTCCCATTCAGACCCTCATATATCGTTTGTGTGCTTTCCACTTATAGGAGGAAGGTTTAGTTTAAATAATCACACTCATCATCCTGACCGTACAGTAATAACAAAAATAACTAGTCAACAAAAGAAATTGATGAGTATCCGTTATATAATTAATCAACAGTTAACTTTGAAACTCAATAGATATGATTAAAACACAGTTTCAGTAAATTAAACACTTTTATGTCCACAGAAGCCTGCGTGTACAGAGTGCAATGCGCAATTGCAATTATTTCTTAGGAATTAATTTTATGTTTCAGCATTTTGACAAACAGAACAACGGAAGTGCAACATCTGCACAAACTATTTCGATTTCATCGTTCTCAAAATATTTTTGATGTTATCATGTCTTACCGAATGCTTCAATATGTTCACGCAGTCAGATCATTATAGGTCGTCTAGCTTGTAGTTTTATATTTCAAAATTTATACCAAGATCTGGTGTTTAAGTCGCGTGATCTATTCTAAATGCAATATGTGCCACAATGCCGATTAGAGGGGTGACGGGGACCAAAATGCCAAAATACGCGTGAAAATTGCCTATTTCTAAAGCTGTTTCGAAAGATATTTCTTAATTGGCATTGTGGTCCCTGTAACCCCTCTGATCGGCATTGTGGCACATATTGACTATAAACCTTTTGTTCCTTTATCAATAAGCTTTCGAACGGCATAAAACGTTTCTCTTTAATTAGTAGATGAGAAGGGTCGCAGCAGTCCATTTCATTATTCAAAATAGGCTATTTCTTAATTTTCACGCGTATTTTGGTATTTTGGTCCCCCGTAACCCCTCTGAACGGCATTGTGGCACATATTGACTATATACCTTTTGTTCCTCTATCAATAAGCACATATCGTGAATCATATGAATAAAACCCGAGGATCCGGAAAAGGGAAAAACAAAGAGCGCGATGTCATATCCTGGATCTTCGATGCATGGTCAAGTGATTTATTTTAAATTCTTTTCCATCTTTTTCATTCATTCCTAGTCATTAGTTTTGAAGCTTTATTTTTTAGTATAATTGTCATTTGTCCATTTTCATCAATGTTATTCACTCTAAAAGAACATTCTTTAAGTACATATGTAAAACAGTAGCTGTTTGGTTTTCTAACACCCTTTGTATTGTGCACTAAGTCTTTCATTCCGTTTGTGTACAAAGTCTCCCTTTAGGTTCCTGCAATAAGTCTCTCTTTTCGGTTGGTGCACTTAGTCTCCCTTTTCGGTTGGTGCACTAAGTCTCCCTTAAGGTTGATACACCAAAGTCTCCCTGTCGGTTCGTGCACTATGTTTCTCTTTATGTTCGTGCACTAAGTATCCCTGTAGGTTCGTGCACTAAGTCTCCCATTAAGTTGGTGCACTATCTCCCTTTCGGTTCGTGCACTAAGTCTCCCTGTCGGTCCGTGCACTAAGTTTCCCTGTCGGTTCGTGCACTAAGTCTCCCTGTCGGTCCGTGCACTAAGTTTCCCTGTCGGTTCGTGCACTAAGTCTCCCTGTCGGTTCGTGAACTAAGTCTCTCTTTCGGTTCGCGCACTTAGTCCCTCTTTATGTTGGTGCACTAAGTCTCCTTGTCGGATCATGCACTAAGTCTTCCTTTTGGTGCGTCCACTAAGTCTCTTTTGTAATTCGTGCACTTAGTCTTCTTTTCGGGCCGTGAACCATGGCACTAACCCAGTCTACCTTGTGCACTCTCCATGCTCAACACAGCTGGTGCACTAATTCTCCCTTTAGGGTCGTGCACCATGTCTCTAACCCAGTCTACCTTGTACACTATCGATGCTCAACACAGCTGGTGCACTAATTCTCCCTTTCGGGCCGTGCACTAAGTCTTCCTTTCAGGCCGTGCACTAAGTCTCCATTTCGGGCCGTGCACCATGTCTCTAACTCAGTCTACCTTGTGCACTCTCAATGCTCAACACAGCATTATTCTATAAATAAAACTACAAAACCTGGGAATAGTATAACAATATATATGTTCCTGACAAAACGAAGCATTCGGTTTATTTTTTTATTAATTCAACTGTAAACTATACGTACCATTAAGGTTATTAATGTATCTATTTAAAAAATAATCAACTAGGATTATCGTGTCTGAATTTAAAAGGAAAACGAGTTTAATCTAATTTATTTTCTAATTATTTTTTTTTTTTACTTCGTCCATTTGCAAATTACCGCTTTGTTTCTACACAATTTCCCTTTGCAATTGTAGACTGGTTCTTCATCGGACTAAATAGTATTATGGTAAGTTGAAAGTGAAATACATATATATATATAGGTGTTTTAACCATTTTTGTGAGAGAGAAAAAAACTACTGGTATCAAAAGTGTTTAGCTTAACAATAGAATAAATGTAATTTTAAAAACTTAAAGGTTTTACACATTACGCACAGATAAATTTTCTCTTTCCCCTAGCTCTCCATTGTCAATGAAAATGTATGATCCTCCCTAGGGAGGGAACTAAACAAAGGATCTCTGATTACAGCGTCACTTACGGAAATTGACAAATAGACTATTGCATTTGTATTACTTATACAATTCTATATAATAATAGTGAGCCATTAAAATGTACAATTAGTTAATTCAAATGATAATTAGAATATTATATTTCATTTGATTGTGAAATGAAGATCATAAAGTTGTTCCATTAGGCAGAATTATGATATCGTTAAATTAATATGATTATTCCCAGGGGATACCACCAGCCTATAGTTGTTGTTTCAATCTGGAGATTGAAAATGTCGTATCACGTGACATTTTTCTATACAAATGCCTAGATTTTTACACAGGCGAATTAAGCAAATGTTATGATTCAATTAAATTTTCACCTCAAACAGTATACCACGCTGTTCTTGTTTGACTTCCTCGCCCTGATGAAAACCTACCGTAAGGTGACATCGTCTAAATGTTGACGTTGTCATGCAGACAATGTTTTACTGCATGATCCCAACGCTGCATAGATTTCTGAAGTTATCACGTGACGTCTCTGTGTAAAATTAAATCGGACACGGTAAAACGGACGATCTCGGAACTAAAGTATTACTTCTGTACTTGTATGAAAATACGGATATTGCTTAATTGAAAGTTGTAGTTAGAAAATTTTAGAAATCATTTAGAATTAAGGAACTATATCGTACTTGCATGGCTCTGATTTCTTGACCATATTTTGCTATACTTTTGATCTTTCTATTTTTTTTTTTTACATTGTATATCTGTTCGTCGACGTTTGTTTTATGCAATGGATTTTAAACTAATTTGGCCTCGAGCATCACTGAAAAGACATTAATTGTCGAAATGCGCATCTGGTGCAGACAAATGGGTACCGTAAATGTTCTAACTGTCATTACAAAGTAAATTGGTGGTTATAAATTGACCATTTGATAGTATGACCAGATTATATCGATTATGTCAGAAATAGAGAATTTCACCTTCAAAAATGTACAGTGCAGAAAGTTAAAAATCAACAAGGCATGGACAAATGTTATGTTCATATTTGGAAAGCCAAAACAAATTGGTGTTCTCATTATTGGAAAACATATCGCCTGATGATGCAACGAATCATTTTTTCTGCAGTAAGTTGTAAAACGAATGAACAACACGTTATTTACCATTTTATTAAGAGAAAAGGGGCCTCGGTGGCCGAGTGGTCTAAGTAGTTACTACTGTAATCACTAGCCAGTCAACACTGAGGTTGTGAGTTCGAACCCCGCTCGTGCGGGTGCACTCGACTCCAATCTTAATTGACTAGGATTGTCAGTTTTCCTATCGAAGGTCGGTGGTTTTCTCCGGGCACTCCGGCTTCCTCCACCAATAAAAACTGGCCGCCAAGAAATAGCCCAAAAGCGGTGCTTAAAAGTGGCGTTAAAACACCAAAAATCAAAACATATTAAGAGAAAAACACTTTATTATTATCATTGAATCAGACATGTTATGTTTTCACTTTACAAGAAATAGAACGCATGTGCAACAAATTAGCGATATCCATTCGTAGACAAAATAAAGTCAGTAAATAAGTTATTTCAATCAGACTTTAAAGCTATTATTTATTCTTATTGGTATTGTATTTTTTTTCACATGCACAACAAGTATAGGCGAGATCCATTCGTTGGCAAAAATATAAATAAATAGATAAGTTATTTTTTCACTTTGCACAACAAGTATAGGCGACATCCATTTGTTGGCAATAATACAAAAAAAATGAATAAGTTATTTCAATCAGACTTAAATTTAAGCTATTTTGTATTCTTATAGATATGGTATGTTTTTCACTTTGCAAGTCAAAGAGCACATGCACAACAAGGTAGCGCTATGCATTCGTTGGCAAAAATAAAAATAAATAAATAAGTTATTTCAATCAGGCTTAATTTCAAGCTATTCTTTTATTCTTAAAATGGTATTTTTCACTTTGCAAGTAATAGAACGCATGTGCAACAAATTAGCGATATCCATTCGTAGACAACAAAAAAGTCAGTAAATAAGTTATTTCAATCAGACTTAAAAGCTATTTTTTATTCTTATTGGTATTGTATTTTTTTTCACTTTGCACGTCAAAGAGCACATGCACAGCAAGTATAGATGAGATCCATTCGTTGGCAAAAATACATATAAATAAATAAGTTATTTCAATCAGACTTAAATTCAAGCGATTTTTTCATTCTTATAGATATGGTATTTTTTTTCACTTTTCAAGTCAAAGAGCACATGCACAACAAGTTAGCGATATATATATCGTTGGCAAAAATACAAATAAATAAGTAAGTAATTTCGATCAGACTTAAAGGTAAGCTATTTCTTATTCTTATTGATATGGTATTTTTCACTTTGCACGTCAAAGAGCACATGCACAACAAGAATAGGCGACATCCATTTGTTGGCAATAATACAAAAAATGAAAAGTTATTTCAATCAGACTTAAATTTTAGCTATTTTGTATTCTTATAGATATTTAATGTTTTTCACTTTGCAAGTCAAAGATCACATGCACAAAAGGTAGCGCTATACATTCATTGGCAAAAATACCAATAAATAAACAAGTTATTTCAATCAGGCTTAAATTCAAGCTTTTTTTTTATTCTTAAAATGGTATTTTTCACTTTGCAAGTAAAAGAACACATGCACAACAAGTAGGTGATATACATTCGTTGGCAAAAATACAAATAAATAAATAGATAAATAAGTAATTTCGATCAGAATTTATCACTTAAAGATAGCAAAGTATGTTACTACGTAAATTCCTCCGATATGCAAATCGAAGCACCCCTCGAGAACCAAGTAATTTCTTCGTTCACAATAGGACTTCACATACGAACATAATTTTCGACGCTGCCGTTGCATCATGCCACAAACTACCCCAGACTTTTTGCATGGCTATCACATTTTCTCCTGTACTAAGTTGCGGCTGACTTTTTCCTTTATTCCATTGAAAATAAGTAATTTCTTGTCCATCATCATAACGCCATTTTGATGTGTTTCCAACACGTGTTCCTTGGATGAAAATGTTACCATTTTCTTGTTTTGAGTCTAGAACTGGTAAAGACGCTACAAAAGCAAATAGCAAAATATATATTTTTTTAAAAGTCAGAGTGTAAGATAAAATCTTTGAAACACATCAAATATAATTGCTTTGATTAATTTTCACATAATCCTTTATGATAGAGTTTAATATGTTTTGATAAAGTCGTATTAAATTTAAAAATTGTTAAAATTTTCATTTTTTCTCTGTATTTTAAGTCACCGCAAATAAAATGCTGCATGTAAATTTTAAAAATGTAACCACCAAATGCGCTTCGTGTGACTCTTTAATTTCATTACGTATACGGAATGCAGTAAAATTCAAATTTCTTTTAGTTATCTGTGCTGTTTGATAAAAAAAATGAAAATAACACGCTTAATAAAGCGCTTTTCTGGATTTACTTCATCAGGAACGCTCAAAGCCGAATATTCGAAAGCTAAGGATGTATAAGGACCGAAAACGTTGAAAAGCTATAAACCAAAAAGGACCTGAAAAAATAGCCAAATCCATCTAAGGCCAACTTTGCCTGAGGGAGTTGAAACCTTAGTTTCTGTAAAATTTCAAAATTTATAAACGGGAAATTTTAGATAGTTTGTCATAAATCATGCCAGTACTAGTAACTTTCTCATTAAGTTGTACCCACATATCCTTTTATTCATATACATGTATTTATCTGATGTACTTTTTTTGTATTGTATTATCCGGCATGACTATTATCGGAGTGTCGATCACTTTCGGTTAATTAGTAATAACTTTCATGTGTATGCCGTACTTGTTTACGTTAACGAGTATGCGTCCATACCCCGCTCGCACTATTACTTTTCAAAGTTATGTGAAGTGCGAAATTTGGTTCAAAACCCTTCTGTTTAATCTATTTGAAAAAAATCATAATTATGAAAAGGTGTACTGATAAAAAAAATGAGAATGGAAACGGGTAATGTGTCAAAGAGACAACAGTCCGACCAAAGAGCAGAAAACAGCCTAAGACCACCAATGGGTCTTCAACACAACGAGAAAATCCCGCACCCGGAGGAGGGCTTCAACTGGTTCCTAACCAAAATGTGTACTAGTTCAGAGAAAATGGACGTCATACTAAACTCCGAAACATATCGTTGAAACAAAATTAAAAAAATATACAAGACTAACAAAGGCCAGAGGCTCCTGACTTGGGACAGGCGCAAAAATGCGGCGGGGTTAAACATGTTTTGTGAGATCTCAACCGTCCCCCTATACCTCTAGCCAATGTAGAATAAACAAACACATAGCAATACGTACAGTAAAACTCAGTTTAAAGGAAGACCGAGTCCGATGTTAGAATAGGTAACAGAAGAAACTAAGTAAAATGACAAGGATAACACAAATTAACAAAGGACTACTAGCAGTTACTGACATGCCAACTCCAGACCTCAATTTAACTGATTGAAAGATTATACGGTTGATGTTATAAAGAACTTCATGGTTAGCTACCTTAACCCAAAAATTAATCTTGATCAGTGATCCGCGAAATCTAGGTCAAAACAAATGAATACTTATATATTTAAAACAGCTCCAACATTGTTATAGTATGTCCATTTTTGTATGTTTTTTAATTAAATTATTTTTATAAACGGAAAGTCCCTTATAAAACAGCAAAATCAAAAGCTCAAACACATCAAACGAATACTTATGTAATCTTTTGAATTGCGTGCATTAAGATTTTAACATTTACACAGTTAACATCAAATATAACTTGGCCTAGGTAACGGAATTTTGAATCGTATATACTGAATACGTTTTTTTAAACACATTCATCATGATTTGAATGAATGGAATGTCACTTCATCGTTCAAAACAATGCCTCTTGAAAAAAAAGAACGAGGAAATTGATTGAAGACAACAGTTTTATAATCATTTCGCATCAATACGAAAAAAGAGTATGATGGATGGAAACCAACAATAACCACTGGCCAGGCCTACTTGTGTATTCCTTTGAAAGGCTGATATTCGGATTTTAACATTTACACTTTACGTGTAATACAGCTAACAACAAAAATAACTTGGCCTTGGTCATAGAATTTTGAATCGTAAATATTGCATACAATTTTTTTTTTAAATCAAATTCATCATGTCTTGAATGAATGAAATGTCACTTCATCACGCAAAACAATGCCGCTTGAGAAAAAGAGAACAAGGAAATTATTTAAAAACAACAGTTTTAAGATCATTACCAGTCAATACGAACAAAAAGTATGATTGATGGCAACCAACAATAGCCATTTGCCAGGACTACTTGTGTATTCTTTTGAGGGGCTGACACCCGGATCTAACATTTATTTAGTCGATACTTGTAACACAGCTACATGTAACAGAAAGGTCAATGACCTTTATAACACCTAGACTGGTTCCCTGTCCTTTATCTGTTTGGCTCTGGCAGATATACCCGTATGTTGCAAGGGAGAGGACCAGCCTAGATAACACCGGGTATCCCAATCCGAAATCCGCGGAGGGATTTAAGTACAGAGGAGCAATCAATGAAACTAGAACACACCCGCGAAATCGCGGGCATTTAGTGCGTGATAAAGTATATAAATTGCTGTAGAAGAAATTATACACCGGGTCCTGATTTTACTTAGCCACCATTACAAACTCTTCACTAATTGCTAGTCGGGATTCTGATCCGGCCGCGGTTTCAGATCGGGACACCCGGTGTGTGTTGATACTAGAAATTTGAATATTCATCCACTTAGGTCAAAACTATCATATCTTAAATCAATGCAACGGGACTTCATTATGCAAGAACATGCCGCTTGAGGATTAAAAAAAAACAAGGATATTGTTTTAAGAAAACAGTTTGAAAACCATTTAGCGTCAATGCGAACAGGACATTTTCATTATGAAAAACATGTCCTGCTTGAGAACTAAGAAAATTTTAAAATTGTTTAAAGAAAAAGTTTGAAAACCACTTACGCGTCAATCCGAACAGGACATGTCCAGACGTCATTATTTTTAACTTAAAACTTTTGAATAAATTTCCGACGCTTTAGAAATTTCTTATCAAGATGTCCATATAACATCATATTATAATATCATTTCAACATCATTTAAAAGTAAAATCTCGTTATATAATTGAAAAGTCACATCATTAAATGATAAAAACACATCATCATTCAACACAATTGATCATATAAATAAATGAAAATGGACATGATTAGACAGTTTTGACATTTCATATGAACCACTGGATTACTCGTGTATTCTATGGGTTTGCTGATGATAACATTCCATAAGAACCACTGGATTCCTCGTGTATTCTATGGGTTTGCTGATCATGACACTCCATAAGAACCACTGGATAACTCGTGTATTCTATGGGCTTGCTGATCATGACATTCCATAAGAACCACTGGATTACTCGTGTATTCTATGGGCTTGCTGATCATGACATTCCATAAGAACCACTGGATTACTCGTGTATTCTATGGGCTTGCTGATCATGACATTCCATAAGAACCACTGGATTACTCGTGTATTCTATGGGTTTGCTGATCATGACATTCCATAAGAACCACTGGATTACTCGTGTATTCTATGGGTTTAGTGATCATGACATTCCATAAGAACCACTGGATTACTCGTGTATTCTATGGGTTTGGTGATCATGACATCCCATAAGAACCACTAGATTACTCGTGTATTCTATGTGTTTGGTGATCATGACATTTCATAAGAACCACTGGATTACTCGTGTATTCTATGGGTTTGCTGATGATTACATTCCATAAGAACCACTGGATTACTCGTGTATTCTATGGGTTTGCTGATCATGACATTCCATAAGAACCACTGGATTACTCGTGTATTCTATGGGTTTGCTGATCATGACATTCCATAAGAACCACTGGATTACTCGTGTATTCTATGGGTTTGCTGATGATAACATTCCATAAGAACCACTGGATTACTCGTGTATTCTATGTGTTTGCTGATCATGGCATTCCATAAGAACCACTGGATTACTCGTGTATTATATGTGTTTAGTGATCATGACATTCAGTTTTTAACATTTAGTCTTTACTTGTAACACAGATAACAACAAAATGACTTGGCCTTGGTACAAGAACGTTGAATTGCGAATATAGAATACATTTAAATCAAGTTCACCATTCTTGAATCAATGCCATTGGACTTCATCATACAAGAACATGCCGGTTGAGAAGTAAAAAATTACAAGGAAATTATTTAAAGAAAACAGTTAGAAAACACTTTACGCGTCAAAGAAAACAGGACGTGTAATGGACTGTTTTCGCTCCTTTTTATTTTAAACGCTTTATAAATTTCTTGTCGGGATGAACATATAACAAAGAACTAGAGTAAACATGGTAAAAACGTTTATCAATGATTTGTTTAAAGGAAAATTCAAAATCAATAAATATTAAGTTATTTTAATCAGACTTAAAAGCTATTTTTTATTCTTATTGACATAGTATTGTTTTCATTTTATAAGTAAAAGAGTACATGCACAACAAGTTAGCGATATGCATTCGTTGGCAAAAATACAAATAGATAAATAAGGTTTTTTTTCAATCAGATTTGAATATAGCCAAGTAATCTCTTCGTTCACAATAGGACTTCACATACGAACATTATTTGTGTCGATGCCCTTGTATCATGCCACAAACTACCCCAGTACTTTTGCATAGCTATCACATTTTCTCCTGTACTAAGTTGCGGCTGACCTATTCCTTTATTCCACTGAAAATAAGTCATTTCTTGTCCATCATCATACCGCCATTTTGTTGTGTTCCCAACACGTGTTCCTTGGATGAAAATGTCACCATTTGGTTGTTGTGGGTCTGGTACAGTCGCTACAGAAGCAAATAACAAAAGTCAGAGTACAAAATAAATATCTACTTTTTGGAGTGGCAGTGATATCCGGTTAGTAATAATTCCCATTTCTTTGCCGTTAACGTTGTTTACATGAAAGAGTGTGTTTCCATTGAAAATCATACCGCGCTCGCACCATCACTTTTAAAGGTTCAGTGAACCGAGAAATCTGGTTAAAAATTCTTCTGTTGAATCTATTAGAAATAAAAATCATATCATAATGAACATCTGTACTAAGTTTACAGTTGATGTGATAACAACTTCGTGGTTAAGTACCACAACCCAAAATTTCACCTGATCAGTGAACCGCAAAATCTAGGTCAAAACAATACCTCGGCATATTTATTTAAAACAGTTCCAACCGCACTGCCCTAGTATGTCCATTTTGATTATATGATGTGTTTTGCCATTTTATGATGTGAATTTTTAATTGTATAATTATATCGTGTGGTTTTACCTTAATACGATGTGGACGCGACATTAAATGATATGAAGTTGTTACAACTATGATGTGCAAACATGGGAAAGGACATCACATAATGAGTTATTATCTTTTGGTGTTTAACGCCGCTACAGCACTATTGGCTATATCGTGGCAGTCAGTTTTTATTGGTGGAGGAAGCCGGAGTGCCCGGAAAGAATTACTGCACCTCGGCATGAAAACTAACCATCCTCGTCAATTAAGTTGGAGTCGAACACACCTGCAACGTCTGGATCCGATTCCCACGGAGGAATTATACTCCGGATCCTAATTTTACTTACCCACCGTTACAAACTTTTCACTAATTGCTGCTCGGGATCGGATTCCTCGGCGGTTTCGGATCGGGACACCTGGTGTGTTAATACTAAAACTTTGAATATTCATGCGCATATATCACATCCATCATATCTTTAATCAATGCAACGGCATTTCATAATGCCACTTGAGAATTAAAAAAAAAACAAAGGAAATTGTTTAAAGAATACAGTTTGAAAACCATTACGCGTCAATGCGAACAGAAAATGCCATGGACTTTTTTATTAATTTTTATTACCGACGCTTTAGAAAAATTTCTTATCGGGATGGCCATATAACATCATATAATGTCATTTCAGCATCATTCAAAAGTAAGATCACGCTATATAATTGAAAAATCACTGGATTACTCGTGTATTCTATGCGTTTGCAAGAACTTTGAATTGCGATTACAGAATACATTTAAATCAAATTCACCATATCTTGAATCAATGCCATAGGACTTCATTATGTAAGAACATAATACTTGGGACGTAAAAAGAACAAGAAAATTGTTTAAAGAAAACAGTTAGAAAAACCTTTACGCGTCAATGTGAACAGGACATGTCATGTACTATTTTGTTCTTTTTATTGCCAACGTTTTATACATTTTTTACCGGGATGCACATATAACAATAATTTAAGTAAACATGGTAAAAACATGTTTTTCAATGATTTGTAAAAATCAACATTCAAAATAATATATCAATAGAAACAAAAATTGCACTCATTCACTTGTGGTTGATTTATTCAAATGTTCAATACTATTATATGAAATGTCATATACATCATAAGGCAGAAGGCGGACAAAATCTCAAAACCGCGTACCATCAAGGCTTCTTATGATGAATGTTGCGGAAGTTAATGTTATTTCATAATTATAGCTGCGATAAAATAAAGCGCTTAACAGACTGAAAACAAAAAAAAAAACAAAAAAAAAAATCTACATGAAACAAATGTAACGAGAATGCACACGCTGAAATGTTTAGTCTGGTCTGTTTTACTAATTATGATTGAGTGTATGTTTAAGATAACCTTTTACTATAAGTATCACATAGCTGCGGGTTTGGATGGGGTTCGCAGAATAGAGAATAATGGGCCAACAAAATAAGCATGATAAAGAATAGAGAATAATAGGGTGGTAAAATATAAAGAATAGAGACAAGTTCTTTAAAATATAAAAGATATAGAATTGAAGGGCCCGTATCCAGACCCTCATATCTTAACATTATCAATTATCTATGAAAATAGATATCAAGGTCAAATGAATCATACTATTATTTCTTATACTATATGTGTATATAGTGCGGATCTGATTAGTCAAAACTTTTTTCTATAGTATTTTTTTTTATGTTGTACAGTTACGCCACTGTCCCAAATGAGGGAATGGTTGAATGCTCACAGAAAAGGGTTGAATGCTCACAAACATGGTTGAATGCTCACAAACATATTTAACCCCGTCAAGTCAGGAACATAGTGCTTGTCGTTTGTTGCTGTCTGCCTTGTTTGTTTTTCGTTTGTTGTTTTAAGCGTAAATTATGTACACAAGATTGTTGTTGTTATCTCATTGTAAGATATAATACATACACACTAACTCCGTAAAATTTACGAAGGATGATTTCAACTTCACCATTTATGTAAATTATGTACACAAGAGAGAGAGAGAGAGAGAGAGAGAGAGAGAGAGAGAGAGAGAGAGAGAGAGAGAGAGAGAGAGAGAGAGAGAGAGAGAAAAAGACCAGGAGGGAAATAAGTCCAATAAAAGAGACAAAATTAAAAACGACGAAAGGACAAACAACAATGAGGGTATGAGAGAGGGGTGGGGCCTTCATTCTGTATTCTTTAATTTTTCGCTCATTATTCTTTATCTTAAACAATAATGGCTTTTCTGTAATTACTTGATAAATGTATTCTGGACATTGTTCTTCTCAGTTAATCAGTATATTTTTACCCAATTCTTTAATTTTTGCAGTTATTCTTTAAATTTTAGCACCCCATTATTCCTTATTCAGTAAACCCCATCCACACCCTCAACAATGATAAAAAAAAAAGACTGAGCAACGCGAACCTAACCAAACCCGGAATGAACTCCGGTACTCCGGAAATAAATGTCAAGTGAAAGGGAATACTGTCAACATATTATAATTCATGTTCCGCTTCCGTTACTTGAATTGTGGTCAATGCAGTGAATGAATAACCAAGCAGACATCACATGTATAATACCAGTGCTAACAATTGATGATCAATTGAATTGTGTGAGTTTACGCAAAATCATAAGTCTGCTACATTTCCTTCTGTTTCAGTTTCAATGACTAGATGCTTGAGAAAACAAACATTTAATTTGCACAAATTCTCTGTGAAGTTTCAGAAAATTCCATTCAATTCTATACAAACTATAGAATATTTTATGTGAACAAACTTCCTCGTTTGTAGAAAAGCCAATGTCCTTGTTTGTTGTTGGAAAAGTAAAAATCAATCTTATCAATAATGTAAAAGAAAAAGCGCACAGGTACTTTTGATATAAAGTAATTCTGTCATTTTTGTTTCATGCTTAGGTACACAGTATGATATTTTGTGTTACCAGTACAGGACTGTGAATTCCTTCTTTTGAATTTGAAAACCAAACAAGAAATAAATTGATTGAAAACAAATGAAAGTGCAAAACTACATAAGAACAAACCATTTGTACATAAATCAGACCGTTTGATTTTTCGTTTGAATTGTTAAAATTTTGTCAATTCGGGGCCTTTTATAGTTTACTATACGGTATGAGTTTTGCGCATTGTTAAAGGCCATACGGTGAAATATACTGGTAGTTGGTTACATCTACGTCATTTGGTCTTGCATAGTTGTGTCTTTTGGAAACCAGACCACATTTTCCTTTTTCTATAGTGTTTTACTCTGCCACATTCTTTATGCGCTGATCCAACTCAGGAGCCTGTTATTCAGTGGTTGTCACTAATTGCTGTCTGTCATATTTGTTTCTAGTTTATTGATTTAGCAGAACTGAAACCATTGATTATTTCGTTGGAATTGTTAAAAGTACTGTCATGCCGGTCCCTTTTATAACTTACTGTACTGCATGGCTTAAGAAAGAATAGTTAGGCTAGGTGCAAAAAGGTAGTACTTACAGTTTTCGGAACATCTCTTGAATTTGCAATAACGGTATGGATATGTATGTGCTAAATTTGTAGACTGTTTAGCACCAATTCTGGTGATATTCTGAAACTTGTAGAGTATATTATACACCAAGAAATATATTAAAAAAAAACAGGTGCAATGTTTTTAAATGTGTAAATGTGACAAATTGGAAATTAATTGATGTCTTAGGTCATTAAGTCCGAGTAAAAATTATTCAGGCCGGGTTATTTAACGTCAGAAAGCAATGATCTGCAAGTCTATGAACAATTGGGCAGAGTTAAATAGGCACTCTTATAATGTAATGAATTCTCACTATATTTGTAAAGTATTGCACATAATCTATAAATTAATTGCAATTCTCATTAATTTTTTGCAGATCGACAGATAATTTCAGATCTGGACAAACGTATTTCATTATTATAAGGACAGAATTAATTTTCTGTAAATAATGAAAAAAAAAAAAAACATATTTGCAACTCATACGTATTCATTTGTGAAATTTGAACCCGACAGGGGAGATTAAATAAATAGCAATTTATTTAACAATAAAATGATGCAATAGATGTTCTTTTATCTGTTAATTTTGTTTGATTTCAATCATAACTGTAATTTCAGATTTGCTTGTTTTACTTTGACACATAATTTATAAGAAATGAATTATATCCAATTTGGTTAGTTTCATTTTAAAATTATCTGTTTATCTATGTGGGTTCTACAGTGCGTGTGTCGCTTAGTACATTGTAGTTAAAAATGTTCTTGTCATGAAAACTGCAATTCACTAGTGATATCTGAGGATCTGAATGGGGTTTACAGAATAAAGAATAATAGGAAAAAAGTCCAGAATAAAGGGCAAAAAAATAAAGAATAGAGAAAAGTATGTCAAAAAAATAAAGAATAGAGAGTATTGGGTGCTAACATATAAAGAATAGAGAATAATGGGCAAAATGAAAAAGAATAGAAAAATGGTCTAAAAAATTTAAAAACTGAAGAAATTAAGGACCCCTCCCCCACCTTACTCCTCCTTCCAGACTCTCATATCTGTTTTATTTATTTTATATTGTGTAGACCCCCGGTCTGCTTGTTTTCATAGGTCGAAACAAAAACCGTTTAATGTAATATATACATTTGTTTTGTTTTTATCTCAGAAATGCATACCCTTTCTAAAATAACATTTATTTATTTTTATTTAAAAAAAATCATATTTTGGAATTACTCTAAATAGTAAGATAAAGTAGCCCACTACACCGTCGTTCATTTTATTCCTTTTGTTTTATTCATTCATTTATTTATCAAATCAATCTTTTCTTGTGATTTGAGAAAAAAAAAAAATACATAAATAAATACACAAAACAAAAAAACGAAACAAAACATGAAACCGTTTATCCGTTAGTAGAATTGGTCAATACGCCATTTTATAATCAAAAGAATTCTGAGAACAATTTTCAAAAGTGTAAAAAACATTGTGATTAGCTAAACACGTCCTTAAGAATGGGAATTCAACGAATGAAATGACGTTTCACTGCTATTAGAAATATGGCCATCCCCGGACTTCTCCTATTCGACAGTAAACCCCATGTTTAAGATAGGGATGTATAAATATGCAGTCACGATCTGTCTGAATGTGAACGTTAAATCCGAGTCCTCCCTATAGGGAGAGTGCCGCGCTCTCTGTTCGTTTTGAAGGTAGGTGGTCTGTTCCAAGATAAATTTCTGTCCTTACCCCATTTTCCAATTGAAGTCAAAATTCCAGTCTCTCATCCCGATTGCAATTTTGCAACATCTACCTAATAGTATATTTGTTAATATGTATCCATCCTGAATATGTATGAAATATTCGCCACTGAACTTAATTTTTAGAGACAATACATTGGTGTGCTTTTACGTTTAGACAATTTTTTTCATCATCTTTCATTCTGTTTTCTTTATTTGTCTTATTCAACTTTCAAAAAGAGCGTATGTATATGGTATTTGAGAAAACTTACAGTTTTAAATTGATGATAACGAATTTTCAATTTTAATTCAAAAATAAAACCTTCTTTAAATTTTTGAAATAATTTCAAACGTAGGAAAATCTTTCATTTCAGTTACTTGTGTGGATCAAAACACTTATTTGTTTTTTCTTTTTTTTTTTTTTTTTTTTAATAAAACGATATCTTTCCAACATTATCTGATGATGCCTACCCTTTGATTGCATTGCAATCAACTGCAAAACATTTAGTTAATGACTTTAATCGAGTAAACCGCAGGTGCTTGGGTATAATCCTATGTTACAGTCAATGGAAACTAAACAAAAACATGTTTAACATTTGAGAAAATCAATGTGTTGTCATTTAAACGACAAAAGACTACTCATTACACTGTCAATGTCCGTCTTAAACAAGATAACGGGGCGATCTTTTAATTTACTTAATCAAAGCAGTTTTTGAATTCTCCTACATGCTTTAAAGTTACAATGTACATTATTAGATTTAAACTAATAATCGTACTTAATTTATTTTAAGGAAAGACATCATAGTTATTCGTTGAACTTTTTCTGTACAAGAGTACAACCTATATAAATAAGAAGATGTGGTATGGGTGCCAATGAGACAACTCTCCATCCAAGTCACAATGCATAAAAAGTTAACAATTATAGGTAAAGTACGGCCTTCAACACGGAGCCTTGGCTCACACCGAACAGCAAGCTATAAAGGCCCCCAAAATGACTACTGTAAAACAATTCAAGCAGGAAAACCAACGGTATAATCTATATAAAAATCGAGAAACGAGAAACACCTATGAAGTAGTTACTTAGTATGCTGTTCTTAATAAGATTAAGAGATTTCAATGGTATTTTTGAACGCGGTTTACGTACTGTTTGAAAGCCAATGTAATAGTAAGAAATAAGAGATACAGTGTTAAGTTCTATTTGTTGCTTCCCTACCTCAACGTTTTTTTTCACACCCTCTCAAACGCAAAATCTAAGATAACCCCCTGATATCAACAACACATTGTTTAGTAACACACAGAAAAGGATTTATTTGGATATAGAACCTTAAACACAAAAATTTCTTTTGAAATTGGTAGATAGTAAAATATTCAGAGAGAAAACCGTATTTGTTCTTTATGGAATTCCGGTGATAATTGCGGCGAGTTTCATTATAGTTTTTAATGTTCAGAAACACTAGTTGACAAAAGTAGACAAACACTTTTAAATTCAATTCAAAACTTTATTGTCATATATAAATCAACTTGTATAATTTGTGACTTAAACAAACAAAACATAGTATATAAACATAAACGACAAGAAGCATGTATAATTATAATAAACAAACTAATTCTAATAAATTATCTCATATACTACTAAAATAACGAGGTCTAATTTGTTAGCCGGCATGACGTAAAAACGACGAATCAAAGAATTTAACTTTAAATATAACTAATATAGGACAATGGTGTTGATTAAAAATTACACCATTCGATGCCCTTTTGTTTTCCACATAATTGATATTACGAATAATTAACAAGTTCCGGGTCGAATCCGATACCGATACCAATAGTATATGTAGGTATGTATGTTCTGTATCTTCCTTTTTTATTAGGAGCACCACCATGGGTTATGGTGTAAAGGAGGACATTTAACACCCTGTATCAGTACAGATTTAATATGAGCATTTTCCTACCCAGATTCACAGCCTGGCCGTGATGGGTCTTACTACCAGTCACATGTAGTTTCCAGTTGTAGTAATAAAACCAGGATGGGTTCAAACAGAAAGGTTTTGAAAGCAGAGAAACTGTGCACCTTATAACCAGCGTGAATTTATCAGATGACAATACGAATACTAAAAATCCAGGCTAAAAATAAGGTGTAGGTACTCTAACTCAGTCTCGGTGTGTTCTAGTATATATATATATATATATATATATATATATATATATATATATATATATATATATAAGTACGTCTGAACCAGTGACAACTCTACAACAGATTTCTCCATCGGATCACCAGCAGTGATGGCGATACATGGCTGTGTACATTTCTGTATATACAACTCTTCTAAACATCAGCCCAACAATGTTAGATCTGTAAATTTGCTTTTTAGACCACACGACCACCTAGGCTTCACAATAATAAAGCTTTCGGTGGCCGGGTGTTACCTTTCCTCGTCAGTTTTAATCTAGCGTGTCGGATACAGTGCAGGCGATTTGGTGTCACGATATCTCAGTAGCATGAGTTCGAATCCCGGCGAGGAAGAACAAAAAATTTGCGAAAGCAAATTTACAGATCTAACATTGTTGGGCTGATGTTTAGACGAGTTGTATATATATATATATATATATATAGTATAATAGTTTATAATTTAAAGTATCATTTTGTAAATAGACAAAGTATTTTATAATTTTAAGACCTTATATAGATATAGGAAGATGTGGTATGAGTGCCAATGAGACAACTCTCCATCAAAGTCAAAATTTATAAAAGTAAACCATTATAGGTCAAAGTACGGTCTTCAACACGGAGCCTAGGCTCACACCGAACAGTAAGCTATAAAGGGCCCCAAAATTACTAGTGTAAAACCATTCAAACGGGAAACCAACGGTCTAATCTATATAAAACCCGTCTGAACTAAAGTTGTGCAAAATTTATACGAATAATGATAAAATACCTATAGAATCTCCTCTGTAACCACTTTATGTCTCTACTTTGCGTGTGTATTTACATTTTGTTCTATGTGTACTAGTATAATTGTTAATTTATTTTGTGTATTTCTCTATAACCATTGTACTTTGGTTTACGAGAATGAAGATATATTCAGAGAAACGGACATAACCACGAGGAAAACTGTAATTTTACCAATGAACCATAAAATGAGGTTACTGACAGATAAACATTGCCAGACATGTACACCCCTTTACATGTCCCAAGTTAGGAACCTATAATTCATTAATTGTCGTTGGTTGCTGTCTGTCATATTTGTTTTCCGTTTATTGTTTTAACCTAATTCAGGCTGTTGGTTGCAGAGGCGGAATTATGGTGCCCAGGTGCCTGGGCCCCTTTGTGGGAAAAACTTGGTTGATTATTTAGGAATCACTTAAGCATGACTAAGCGGGCCCCTCCTATGGCAGTCAGTGGGTCCCCATATGAAAATTTCTGGATCCGCCACTGGGTTGTCTCGTCTGAATTGTTTCACATTTTGTCTTGTTTGGGCCTTTTATAGCTTACCAATCAGTATAGGTTTTGCTCATTGTTGAAGGCCGTGCGGTGACCTATGGTTCCTTACATTCCTTACATTCGTGTACTTTGGTCTCTGGAGGATTGTTGTCTCACTGGCAATCATATCGCATTTTCTTATTTTTATAAACAATATCAGTACTCAACAAATTTTTCGCACGGCGATTTCAAATGTAAAAACTCTTAAGAATGCTCATAGGACAAAAGTTAATTGATGACCTATACTCGTTACGGTAGTTTTGCTAACTTTAAGTCTTCTCTTAAAGAATATATGCTTTGTTACAGCAATTCTGTCACAATACATATAGCGAAAATGTATTGCATTGATTATTAAAAAGTTATCTTAACGGAATTTCCGTGAATGTAATAATTCATAACAGGAAGTATTAAAAACATTATACATTGCATCGTGCAGTTAAGATATAATTGTACTATTAATGGAAAAACATTATATTTCTCATATGACTTTGAAAAAAAAAGAAAACACTTATTATAATTAATACACACAAGTTTAGTCCTATACTTATATTTCAAAACATTCTAAAATTAATTTAATTTTTTGATCAAGTAATGAAACTGTATTGGTTGCAGCGCTTGATTGATTGAATTTCCAATACTGTTAGGACACAGGCACTTGTATCTGAACAAAATCTATATATACCTTTATATAACACAATGTACCCATCTCGCATTTTTAAAAATAACACTAGTACTCGTACGCGTACTTTCGCTTTTTTTCATTCCGCAATCGTCTATAAATATCCCACTTAAATGTGCTATGTCGTAAATCAGAATTAAATTATCTGCAAAATGGTGTAAGACCCGCTTATCTTTGCTCTTGGAATCATTGATAGCGCAATAAATATAATGCAGAATGCATACCAGTCAACTGGCATATATTTCCGCCCCCAAAACATCTATGATGTACGTACGAGCCCCTGTGCTCCAAGTGGGTAAACCGTAAATAATTTCCTTTTAAAGGCAATATATGCAAAAGTTCGCGACCGAGTCACTGTTATTTCTCAAACATGCAAGATGGGTACCTTGTGTTACTTAAAGGTTAAAAAAAATACAGAGACAAGAGTGTGTTAGTACTACACATGATATAGCAAATCTGTTAAAAAAAAAACCCTGGCGTGACATATTTTTTCATAGAAAAAAATCAAATCTTACTTCAAAGAGAAAGGCGAGGTCAGTGGGATCGAGATAACGGAGAGATTGGAATAGATTCACCCCCGTCCGATAACATTATATTTTCTGAATTGATATTTCAATAAAGTATCGTCCCTGTTTGCTGTCGTAGAATTACCAATATGTATCAGATTACTAGTATTTTATATGGATACGGATAGGGTTTTGAAAATGAAGCTTTAAATAATTGAAAATCTATACAGATTTTATGTATATCTGCCTTTAAGCAACGACGCCTAGTGTTAATTTTGAAAGGCTATCTGTTTAGTGGTAGATACATTTTTTTTTTAAAAGAAGTTATATTTTATATTATTAGCAGTGAAGATTACTTTTTCTCTCTCTTTGTGTGTTCTATTTACATTGCAATATGTTTTGCTCACCTTCTCCTCTCCTGTATTTATTACCAAGATTGCTATGTAACCTCTCTTAATATTAGCAAAATAAATATTTGGGAGACTTCGTAACACGTAACCTTCAAGTATTGTTTTTGCTCAGTTCTTATGCGAGCTATGGATTGTCACAGATGTATACGTATTTATTTGTGTACAGTATAATAGGTAGAGATAATGATTTCAATTTGCAATTTAATCTATAAAATAAATCAATTATAGAAATGGTTGATTTCTTACGCAAAAAAAAAGGTTGTCGAAAATGAATGATTTTATTTTCAAGAAAATTAATCATAAGAGGCAAAATGTGTGTACGTCAATTATCAAGGGAAGTAACTGCGTAGTATAACAGAGTTGAAAAGTTATCAGTTCTGTAGGTAACTGGTACCCTGTAATAGATAAGTAAACAGATGAAGGGTAGATTTTTGTTCATGTTTGACTATGTTTAGAAATACTTTTGATAGTGAATCAATAAAAAGCCGTTTAATATTCACTTAAACTCCATGTGCATACGTTGAGGTTCTTACATTATATGAGGGTCTGGATAGGGAGGGAAGGAGAGGACGTCATTCACCTCCTTATTCTCTAACTTTTATACCATGTTTCTCTATTTTTATTCATTTTACTCTTATTTTCAATTCTTTGTATTTAAGCACCCCATTATTCACTATTCTTTATTTGTTTGGCCATGTTTCTCTATTCTTTACTTTTTGGCATATTTTTATTTACTTTTAGCCCTTTATTCTGCACTTTTGCCCATTATTGTCTCTTTTGTGAACCCTATCCAAATTCCTCTTATGTGGTATACAAATCTGAAGTAAACTATTTAGACAAATATGTATCTCTTTATAGAGCAAAACATAGAACTTTAAATTCTGGAAAAGAAGTAGACATTTTAAGGTTTGCTCAAAATAGTCCAATTGAAAAATCACATTTGAAATTTTGTGATTTTTACCTGGAAATAGAAAGAATGCACCTAATCTTGAAACTAGAATTGAACTGAGGAGACTTATGCAGAATTTAATATTAAATCACAAAGTGTATTATATTATTAATATGTGCTTCCGCTCTTCATACAAAATGTGATTCGGACAACGCTTTAAATTTACACCCCAATAAAATTACAAAAAAAACATTCAATTCTAAAGTAATGGTTGAAATGAATTTTCGACAATTGAACTTATGTAAAATAATTTCATGGAAAATTGCCCCTTCTCCTTTCTTCAAAACCTGTATAGACCTAAAGCTATTTTTATGACGTTGGTGTTTATCCATTCTGAAAAAGTATTTAAGTGGCACCCGTATTAACAAGTGACACATTCGGTGATAAGTTCAATTCGTTGATAAGTCGATTTCGGTAATGTCACAAATCATGATTCCGTCCGCTTGAAACATTTCAGGGGATATCAACGTTACTATATTTGGAACCCTTGTTTCAATAATCTCCTTGTAACTAGCAATCCTCTATTATCATGGAATCATGAAAGGAAAACAAAAGCCCTTATAGATAGTTTTAGCAAAGAGATATATATTTCGATTGGTTGATTAATCGGTTGTTGGTGTTTAACGCCACTTTCAGCACTATTGGCTATTTCGTTGTAGTCAGCCGGAATGTCCGGAGAGAACCACCATGCAACCTTCGGTAGGAAAACTGACAATCCTAGTATATTAAGATTGGAGTAAAAAGGCACCTGCAACATGAAGTGTTCGAACTCATAACCTCGATCAGTGTTGACAGGCTAGTGATACAGAAGATGAACTTCATAGGCAACTCGACCAACAAGGCTCCCGATGTAGATTCCGTATACAGGCGCTTCTGGAATGTAGCTACATAGAAATGGATAGGTCACAATTGAAAAATTTGAATGACCTTTTGTAGTAAACTATAGTTCTCAGCCTACATTCGTTGTCCATTTCCTGATGTGAGTCAATATCAAGCGCTCTCATTGAAATGTATCTTATGTATTTATTGAGAAATGAAAATACATATGTAATACAATTTTAAACAAGAAGTACGTATTCTTGTAAACAATCAATCCATTTGTGAAAGAGTTAAGTTGATAATTTGTTGTCCTTTCAATTCAACAATTAACTAAAATTCAATTAAGAAGAGTCTGGATGGGGTCCTTCATTTTTGTATTCTTTTATTTTTTGCCAGTTTTCTTTATTCTTTATACTTTTTGCCCAATATCCTCTTTTCTTTATCTTTTGGTCCTTTTTCTCTATTCTTTATAATTTAGTACCTCATTATTCTCTATTTTTTATTTTTTTGGTCCATTTCACTCTATAATTATCTATATTTTTTTCCCATTATTTTTATTATTTTATTATTTTATTATTTTGTTAACCCTCATCCACACCCTGATTCAACAATTAACTAAAATTTAATTAAGCTGACATCGCTAACAGTTAACTCTAACAGGAAAAGATTAAACATAAGCCATTTATTGTGATAGATAATCGATTTCAAAATAGACAGTAAGGAGATTGCTTTCATTTATTTGTTAATTTATTTTGCCGTAATTTTAATTAACACAGATGACGACCTTTGACAGAAATGTACATTTCCTGAAACAAGGCGCTTGGTTTTATTTTTATTATATCATCTGTCATCAAGTTCATGTAAAGGTTAATATTCCTGTTTTAAGTAAACTAGTATTCAATATAGAGCTTAGACATTTTTATTTCTACTTTTAAATAAGAGTTTGACAATGGTGAAATAACAAAAAAACATAGGTGACTGAAAAGGGGGAGGGTCGGTCATAGGTCGAAGAAAGACAAGCAACAGAATGACCAAAAGAAAAGGCGAAATAAACATTATACTACAGATCGCGCACCGTGAAGCCCACCAAAAACTGGGTGAACTGCGGTGCTCCGAAAGTGTAGACACTTTTTGATAATAACGCGACAGGTGCAACATATGAAGCAGTTTCTGCTCAGCCTTCCGGAGCACCTGAGATCACCCCCAGTTTTTGGTGTGGTTCGTGTTGCTCAGTCTTTAGTTTTCTTTGTTGTGTTTTGTATACTGTTGTTTGTCCTTTGGTCTGTTTCCGTTTTTTTGCCAAGGCGTTGTCAGTCTATTTTCGACTTATGAGTTTGAATGTCCCTTTGGTATCTTTCGCCTCTCTCTTTTACACCCGATGATATCCGGTATTAAGTCGCATTTGATGATGCCATAAGGCACCGACCATTCACATTTTGTGTGGGAAGGAGGAGGCATATGATCTTTATATAAAAAAAATAAATAATAATTTCTTGAAAAACATATAATTTGTTTTAGAAGGGAAATAAAAAAATGATTTTGTTTGCATTGAAAGTTAGGAACAAAAGTGTTCAACATTGAGTTTCAAAATAATTCTCGTCCTTGCATGTTATTAAATAAATTACTTTGATTTAAGTAGAAACATAAAAATATTGATAATGTCAGTTGAGTTTCATAATGAACAGCATTTTTCTTTTCTATTTCAGTTCATGATGAAACTCAACTGACATTATCAATA
The DNA here is from genome assembly GCA_017311375.1 of Mytilus coruscus. Lineage (NCBI taxonomy): Eukaryota > Metazoa > Mollusca > Bivalvia > Mytilida > Mytilidae > Mytilus > Mytilus coruscus. The sequence goes on from CM029607.1 coordinate 20,150,898, forward strand.
TTTGTATCATGTAACAGAGCATGTAGTTTTGATTTATTTGTGTATATTGTATCCAATTTAACAAGGAGACATATTAACATAAGCACTTGTTGCTTGTTTCTGAATCCTATTTGTGAATGTGAATAAATATATTGTAATTTGTATAATTCATAATAAAAATATTGTTTACACTAAAGTAGAAAAAAATGCTTGTCCCTGAAAAAATTACCCCTAGCTCCCCCACTAAAGATGAATGGTCGGTGCCTAAACGAGGAAAGGTGCATGGAATTGTGGCTACGAAAAACGATAAAATAACCGGCTAAGCAACTGAAGTGTTGGAATTAGCGGAAGACTTGAACAGGAAAATTCACTTTAAACAACCAGCTGATCATCCTAGCTATATAATTGTCAAACAGTTATAATTGTGTAAAACTTAAATTATAAGGCCATACTGGGATATCGCTGTATGACCTTTACAATCCTTCCAGAATGTATAAATAAGCTCTAGCTGTTATAGCAATATTTAAAAGTTAAATTATATTTTAAAATTGTTAGTTTCTTACGGAGGTAATTTAATTTTATATTAGGTAGCAACTTCATTCTTTATGATTTAATTCTAAATTCCACTTTTAAGGTGTAAATCATGAAAAAATGTTGATGACGTCACGGTCACGTGACAAAATTATGTCTATGAGCTAGGTCAGAATTTGGGACGTTTTTAAAAATCCTAATGTATGTAGCGGTCATTATTCGTTAATAGTGTGTACTTAAATCAATTCCCCCATTTATCTCGATCAGTACTAAAGCAAATATATTTCATAGCACTTCAAATATTGGTAATTTTGAAGGCAAAACACAATTATCCTTAACATCTACTAGACTTCCGATATACGAACACACCCAAGGTGATAACCTCATATATCAGTCCGACCACGTGACGTCAAGCCGGTCTGATATTGGGTTACCACACTAGATAGTTCGAACAGTAGTCGAACTTAAACGTTTATGTTACCCTGGTTGTTTTGATACATGTCATTTGTTTTCGGTTTTATTACTTATGCAGGACTGGACATACCTTTGCTTAGTGTATGATAAGTTAAAATATTACGGAACCCCTTCTTTTCAACATACGGTACCTCTATATAATAACACATAGCTGAGAGGGTGATAGAGCAGACCGTTACCTCAAGAAAACATTGTCAACCGAGGTGAAGCCAAGGTTGACAATGTTTATTTGAGGGGTAACAATCTGCACTATCATCATCTCAACTAGATGTTTTTTTAATTTATTATACTGAATGTTCTGCCATGATTACTGTCTTTCATTATATACTTAGTAGTAAATACAGGTAAATTGTATGTGTAATACAATTGATGACAATCGTGCTGTATCAGCAATCCGTGATGATATCGATATCAGTCACGGTTGCAAAGCCCTAATATGTATTACGTCATGTCTCGTGAAAAATACATAAGAGAGATTAGCTGTACTTGAGGTACATGTATATAATAAAGTGTATATGATATGGCTTTTTCAATATCACACACCGTGTCAACCCTTTACCAATATAATCCCTCCAGCAGAACTCATGGGATTATATTGGTGTATCGGGTTGATACAGGTGTGATATTGAAAAAGCCATATGGTATTCTATATTTATTTTTTAATTTTGAATTGAAAGTAATTAATCATGGCATCATGTACATAACAATGTTACAGTTATTAGAAAAACAACAAAAGTAAATTTGAGCATTGCCTTTAAAATGACTGATGTAAATTCAAGTCATTGTCCTTTAAATTATCGATTTTGATTGGTCTGCACGAGAGGGTGACATTCAAAAAATTGTCTCTCGCTCAGCCATGGGATAGAGTAATTTATCTCCCTCGTATTAGCCAATCAAAATCTGGCATTTTAACGTGAAGTATAATAATAATATTTAACACATATTGTAAAAGGTTCTTAATCAATTCGATTAATCATAATGAGGTAATTATTGTAATTTTGTTGTAACTGTTAAAATTATACTGTGTAAACAATTCAAATCTACAATTTACGTCAAGAATCAATTGAACGTGCAGAAGTATTGCCTGCGACACGTGAATTAAACTAAAGCCCTCTTTACATGTCCAAAATTACAGATCGACTTGAATATTTTACGCATACGAAGGAGATATTGTATCGGAAAGGGGTTAATTAATTACATTTGAGTATTGAGACTTCATCTGAAAATGTTATTTGTTGAAAAACGAGATAATTTAGATTTGCTAAAAAAAAATTGTTCACTCTCAACGCTTTTACAAACCTATAAAATTAAGATAAAAAACAATCAATTCTCATGATTACATTTTTATGCGTTAACCATGATATTAAGAATTAAATTGTTGATAAACAGTAAAATAACATAAATACCGAACTCCAAGGAAAAATTCAAAACGGAAAGTCCCTTATCAAATAGCAAAATATTTTTGTAAATTTACATATGTCTACATGCTTTCTCCGATATCAGACCGTACATCAAACCACACCAACTAACTACAACAGACCCTCTGCGAAAAAATAAACGTACAAAGACATACAACAACGAACTACACATAGCCTGAATTAGCACATCCATGACATATAGGTGGGCAGCTTAACATGCACACAAACCTTCAGTTCTGTTTTGCTTATACATGTATACATTGGCAAGGGTTTTTAATTCCCCGAGGGTATCACCAGCCCAGTAGTCAGCACTTCTGTGTTGACATGAATTATCATTGATATGGTCATAATTATAAAATTAACTGTTTACAAAACTTTACATTTTTGAAATACTAAGGCTTTTCTACCTCAGGAATAGATTACCTTAGCTGTATTTGGCAAAACTTTTAGGAATTTTTGGTCCTCAATGCTCTTAAACTTCGTACTTTATTTGGCCTTTTTAACTTTTTTTGATTCGAGCGTCACTGATGAGTCTTATGAAGATGAAACGCGCGTCTGGCGCAAATACAAAATTCTCAATCCTGGTATCTATGATGAGTTTATTTACTGACGGTCAGAAGAAGACCAAAGTGACCATATTCCTTTACCCTAATCAACTCTTGGATGTGTCCATGTTTGAAAGTATTGGACTGCTTTGTTTCTTACATAGCATTTATTGGTATAAATCATGAATCTACATGACAAGGGTTTGTTGAGAATTAAGATTAGATAATGAATTAATTTTAAAAGGAAAATCCATGAGTAAAGTAGAGAAAGTTGATAGACGTAAAGATTTGATCCGATATGTTTGGATAAATCGGAAAAACCTTACACATTTCACTGCGTTTTGTTTGAAAATCTATAAAATATTAACCAGTTTTCTCTAAGAGTTTGTCTTATTAGGAATGGGGACGTTTAATTCAAAGCCTCGTGTTTTGAGAATGCCACGCTCTCTACACGGGAAGAACCCGTGCAACAACTTTTAGAGGGGTGTGTAGGTGGCCTGTTGCTAGACCAATTTCTTACTGTCCTTAATCAATATACCGTCATTTTCCCGTGGCAGTCCAAATTTCCACGACCTTCATCCAAATCGGCCTCTATTACAGAAACTACCTATTGTGTTTATTGTTAATTTGTTCTCGTCCTGAACATGCATGAAATATATGCCACTGGACGTTTAGCAACAAACAATCATCAATCTTATTAGAGTACTAGTGGGTCGTGTGTGAGGGTGTGGATGGGGTCCTTCATTTCTGTATTCTATATTTTTTGGCCCTTTTTTCTGCAAATTTCACCCATTTATCTCTATTCTGTAAACTCCTTACAATCCCTCGGGTATGGTGATAAGTTACATATTTTATTCCGGAACAGCCTCAAAAGTTTACGGAACACGATCAAGTTTTGAAAAATTTCATGAGCTGGTCTAAAAAATGCATACTATATAAATAGGGGTAGACGTGACGTTGAATGAATATTTGTGTGTAAAAACTGCCTAAAAATTGTAATATAGAGGTAAACCATGATATAACCCGACTAGCAAGGAAAGTAGCATCTAGTATAACTAATAGATAACAAACAAAAAAAACTCAGTGGGCAGTTTACCAATCACATATCTGTTGCAATCTGCTGTTTATCGATCAGTCGTATTTTTAAAATAACACATTTCTGAAGCATGTACTAGTATATGTTTTTTTTTTTTTTTTTTTTTTTTTTTTTTTGGCAAATGAATTATTGCATTCAAATTGGGTGTGTTAGTGTGTGTGTGTGTATGTGTGTGTGTGTGTGGTTTTTTTTTCTTCTACATTTTTTCATCTAGTCTCATGGGGGTAAGGATATTAACACTATATAACCGAGATGGTTAAAAATAAAGTTAAAATAAAATAATAATAAAAATATAAATCACTTATTTCAACTATTCATATTGAGAAGATGAATTTTATTCAATGATATATTGATATGTTATAAATGTTGATAATCATGTCACATTTACGACGATTGTGTCAAATATATTTCTGACGGTAATCATTGCCGAATCAGCCCATAGTTTCGGTGCCGTTAAACTTGATTCATTTGTTATATGATTAAATGTTTTAAGAATGAAGGTTTTAACCTTTTTGGATTCATCTTTTGTTATTTAAGAATGAATGCTTCTTTTGTAATTTACTGGGGTGTAAAAGTGTTGACCGAAGCGCATTTTGTATAAAGCGCGGAAGCGCTTCATTCTAAAAATGTGTGCACGATCAACACTTTTACACCGCAATAAATTGACAAAAAGAGGCATTCATTTCTTATTATTACATTTTTATGCCAATAAGACCATGAAAAAAAAAGTTTTACCAAGTTTTTCTTTTATTTACCTATGCACTTTATTGTGGAAGCACGTGTCTTCACGAATGTAACATTTCATTTTGATGAAGGTTAATTTTTGAATGACGCGCGATTGTAGTTAGCCAATCAAACTTACGGATTCTCGTGAACATATATGTAATGTAATTATTAATCCTTAATGGTATAAATATGAGTTAAAACTGTTTTGATTAAGTAAATTCTAAAATAATGTTTTCATCAGTGTGTTACATAATGTATAATTTCATAATTAACACTCTAATAATTTTATCGATATTGATATAGTAATAAATCGCATTTTTTAATCACGTTATGTTGAATTGCTAGAAATGTTATAATGAAGATGATAATATGACTTTTGTGTGTATATATTATTTAAATTTCCATAAACAGTGATGCAGTATAATTTCTACTGAATAATGGGATGATGGTAATGGCAAAGTGAATACTTTCCCCTTTTAAAAATGAACCTCATCCAACAGGTTGAAGCTATTAAACATAATTAGCCAACAATTAGGGGATATATCTAAAAAAAGAGAAAATAAAAAAACGAAAAAATTACAATAGACAGCAACGTTCGATAAAATATTTAAGAAACAGAAAATTGCAGTCAGTAATTGCAATTCACAGCTGTAAAAATGATTTGCCGTGGACCTTTTTAATGCAATAAAAACAGGCGACTGACAGGAGGAATAGATTAAGCCTAACTAAATGGAAAATTAGTAAGAATGCACGATAAATAAAAAGCAGAAAGCGGAAGAGACAAAAACGGAAAAGAAAGAATATAATGGAAAAAGGGTGGACAGGAGAAGGGAGCCATAGTCGAAATCATTGTCTAGCAAAACGATTGCATCACATGCTCTTCTCGCACTATCACATTTTCATGTACAATGCAACTCAAAATCTGGGTCAAAACCCTAATTAGGCATATATCTTAAACATTTCACATAATAATGAACATGTTTGTCGAGTTTAATAAGCTAAAACTAAAACTCGAACCTGAAATGGGACAGACGAACTGACAGACAGATCGAAAAACGTGATGTTAAAGTTACTTCTATAGTTGGCGGGACATTCACATGATTTCTATTCTGAAAAATAGTATACAAAGAATACTTGCAGTGAGGTTAGAGTTTTGTTTGCTCTGTGTTGAAGGTCTCACTGTAATTATGAGATTGTGTATTTTGCTGTGCATGTACTGGTTTTATGTCATGGATGGATACCCCATATCCTTTGTTTTTCTATTATATCATACATAATACTCAAGAATTGCATAATCAAATTTTGCTCAATTTAATTTAAAACCCTTTTAATTCCTACAATTGACGTAATGACATTCAAAGCCACTTCGGTACATGGAGTCCACTTTAGAATAAAAGAGGAAGACATAATTATTATCCATTAAAAGAAGTAGAACTCTAGCTAGAACAGTTCTAACCTAGAACTGATTTGGTCAGTTCTACCTAGAACTGATCCTGACAGTTCTACCCTAGAACAGTTTTAGACAGTTCTACCTAGAACTGACCAAATTTTTGGTCAGTTCTACTTCTAGAACAGTTCTACGGTTAGAATTGATTACAAATTGAAATTCTACGGCTAGAATTGATTTATAAATTATACGGCTAGAATTGATTTATAAATTTATAAATTCTACGGCTAGAATTGATTTATAAATTCTACGGCTAGAATTGATTTATAAGTTTTAAGAACTCTTTGTCTAAATATAAAGGCTTCGGCAAAATAGCGATTAATATTATATAGAGTTTTGCTATTTTGCCGGTTTTATTTCAGATTTTAATCAAGAGAACATGTTTAACCCCGCCATATTCTGCATGTATGTGCCTGTTCCAAGTCAGGAGCCTGTAATTCAGTGATTTTCTTTTGTTGATGTGTAACATAAATTATTTGTTTTCGTTCATTTTTGTACATAAATTAGGCCGTTAGCATTCCGGGAGTCAGGATGGCTCGTTTCACATAACAAAATTATCTGACCTCATTAACCAAATGTAATAACTTGTTTCCCAATCCACTATTACATGTATTATAAATAAATATGTTTTAAATTAAACTTAAACTGACCATATTTGCTTTTCATCATGTAAATCTATATACATTTAGCCGCACACTGCAGTAATCCAGTTATATTTTTAGGCAAGGATGTATTGTACAAATGACAGCAATTATATTGGTAAACAATGACTTCAAAATTTTGTTTGCACTCAATTTATAGTACTAGCATGTCCTCTTTTATTCAAAATATTGAATCGTAAACAAATGCGATATCTGTTTACGAGTAGTTTTCATACCTCTGACGGACCTGTTTAACACAAATCTTTTGACCGCATCAATCTAAACGACATTATTTGCTCTTTTTTCTGCAAACCTATATAGCTGCACAGTAATTCTGTTATAATTTTAGGTCAAGAGGGACTGTAATATACTACAAGTTACAGCAATATTGGACAACAATGACCACAAAATTTTGTTTGCATCAATTTATAGTGCCAGCATGTCCTCTTTTTATTCAAAATATTGAATCGTAAACAAATATCAGTAGTTTTCATACTTGTATGAGAAGTTCTCTTCTTGGAATAGTATACTGTTAATATAATTTGAAGCAGGCAAAGAAAAATGATTGATTTTGTTTGTAGCCTAACGTCCAGGGGCAAATGTTTCATTCATGTTCAGATCGAGTATATTTTTCTGACGTTCCAGACTCCCAGATATCATTTATAATCGTTATGGATAAGTCTGGCTAAATTGACGAGATGGTGCAAATGTACATAGTTTTTACGTTATACAACACTTTTTCATTAATATCCATAATTCATCCACTGTACAATTTTCGTTTGAACATTTGTCAAAACAGAATCTTAAATCATGAATGTAAATCCAAGGCAAACAAGGTAAATTACGATTAAAATTCCATGAATTAAATGCAGAGTTATATTTAGGAAGAGACTGTTAAAACGGGGAACGAAGAAACGTAAACAATGATGTTTATATGCAATCTTATAAAATATTTCTCCGATGAGTTGGATAACATTTCTATCCACTTCGATATTTGTACATGTAACGTTTGATCAGTAAACAATATAGAAAATCTGCTATTATATAGTAAAGTAATTGGAACTGATTTTTCTTTAAATTCTAAAGTGCCATTACTGCAGTGACGTCATTTAGAACTGTTCTACAGTCCTGACTGATTTAGTCAGTTCTGCTGACAGTTCTACGGTTAGACCTGATTTGGACAGTTCTACCTAGAACAGTTTTAGACAGTTCTACCCTAGAACTGATCCTGACAGTTCTACCTAGAACTGATTTAGTCAGTTCTACCTAGAACTGATTCTGACAGTTCTACTTAGAACAGTTCTAGGGTAGAACTGTTCTAGGTAGAACTGTTCTAGGACAGGTTAGAACAGTTCTATGACAGATTATTCTGACAGTTCTAATGAGAGGTTAGAAGTGATCTCCACTGTACCTATTGTGTTTATTGTTAATTTGTTCTCGTCCTGAACATGCTTGAAATATATGCCACTGGACGTTTAGCAACAAACAATCATCAATCCTATTAGAGTACTAGTGGGTCGTGTGTGAGGGTGTGGATGGGGTCCTTCAGTTCTGTATTCTATTTTTGGCCCTTTTTCTGCAAATTTCACCCATTTATCTCTATTCTGTAAACCCTTACAATCCCTCCGGTATGGTAATAAGTTACATATCTTATTCCGGAACAGCTTCAAAAGTTTACGGAACACGATCAAGTTTTGAAAAATTTCAAGCGCTGGTCTAAAAATGCATACTATATAATTAGGGATAGAAGTGACGTTGAATGAATATTTGTGTGTAAAACTGCCTAAAATTCTATTATAGAGGTAATCCATGATATAACCCGACTAGCAAAGAAAATAGCATCTAGTATAACTAATAGATAACTAAAAAAACTTAGTGGGCAGTTTACCAATCACATATCTGTTGAAATCTGCTGTTTATCGATCAGTCGTATTTTAAAATACCACATTTCTGAAGCATGTTCTAGTAACTAGTATATGTTTTGTTTTGTTTTGTTTTGTTTTGTTTTTGGCAAATGAATTATTGCATTCAAATTGGGTGTGTTAGTGTGTGTGTGTGTTTTTTTTTCTTCTACATATTTTCATCTTGTCTCATGGGGGTAAGGATATTAACACTTTATAACCGAGATGGTTAAAAATAAAGTTAAAATAAAATAATAATAAAATATAAATCACTTATTTCAACTATTCATATTGAGAAGATGAATTTTATTCAATGATATATTGATATGTTATAAATATTGATAATCATGTCACATTTACGACGATTGTGTCAAATATATTTCTGACGGTAATCATTGCCTAATCAGCCCATAGTTTCGGTGCCGTTAAACTTGATTCATTTGTTATATGTTTAAATGTTTTAAGAATGAAGGTTTTAACCTTTTTGGATTCATCTTTTCGTTATTTAAGAAATGAATGCTTCTTTTTGTAATTTTACTGGGGTGTAAAAGTGTTGACCGAAGCGCATTTTGTATAAAGCGCGGAAGCGCTTCATTCTAAAAATGTGTGCACGATCAACACTTTTACACCGCAATAAATGACAAAAGAGGCATTCATTCTTATTATTATTTTATGCCAATAAGACCATGAAAAAAGTTTTACCAAGTTTTTCTTTTGTTTACCTATGCACTTTATTGTGGAAGCACGTGTCTTCACGAATGTAACATTTCATTTTGATGAAGGTTAATTTTTGAATGACGCGCGATTGTTGTTAGCCAATCAAACTTACGGATTCTCATGAACATATATGTAATGTAATTATTAATCCTTAATGGTATAAATATGAGTTAAAACTGTTTTTGATTAAGTAAATTCTAAAATAATGTTTTCATCAGTGTGTTACATAATGTATAATTTCGTAATAAACAATCTAATAATTTTATCGATATTGATATAGTAATAAATCGCATTTTTTAATCACTTTATGTTGAATTGTTAGAAATGTAATAATGCAGATGATAATATGACTTTTGTGTGTATATATTATTTAAATTTCCATAAACAGTAATGCAGTATAATTTCTACTGAATAATGGGATGATGGTAATGGCAAAGTGAATACTTTCCCCTTTTAAAAATGAACCTCATCCAACAGGTTGAAGCTAGTGAACAATAATTAGCCAACAATTAGGGGATATATCTAAAAAAAGAGAAAATGAAAAAACGAAAAAATTACAATAGACAGCAACGGCCGTTCGATAAAATATTTAAGAAACAGAAAATTGCAGTCAGTAATTGCAATTCACAGCTGTAAAAATGATTTGCCGTGGACCTTTTTAATGCAATAAAAACAGGCGACTGACAGGAGGAATAGATTAAGCCTAACTAAATGGAAAATTAATAAGAATGCACGATAAATAAAAAGCAGAAAGCGGAAGAGACAAAACGGAAAAGAAAGAAAATAATGGAAAAGGGGGACAGGAGAAGGGAGCCATAGACGAAATCCTCGTCTAGCAAACGATAGCATCACATGCTCTTCTCGCACTATCATATTTTCATGCACAATGCAACTCGAAATCTGGGTCAAAACCCTAATTAGGCATATATCTTAAAAATTCACATAATAATGAACATGTTTATCGAGTTTAATAAGCTAAAACTAAAACTCGAACCTAAAATGGGACAGACGAACTGACAGACAGATCGAAAACGTGATGTTAAAGTTACTTCTATTATAATAGTTGGCGGGACATTCACATGATTTCTATTCTAAAAATAGTATACAAAGTATACTTGCAGTGAGGTTTTTGCTCTGTGTTAAAGGTCTCACTGTAATTATGAGATGAAGAACAGCAATAAAAAGCGCTATTCTTTTGCTTTTTGTGTGTATTTTGCTGTGCATGTACTGGTTTTATGTCATGGATGGATACCCCATATCCTTTGTTTTTCTATTATATCATACATAATACTCAAGAATTGCATAATCAAATTTTGCTCAATTTAATTTAAAACCCTTTTAATTCCTACGATTGACGTAATGACATTCAAAGCCACTTCGGTACATGGAGTCCACTTTAGAATAAAAGAGGAAGACATAATTATTATCCATTAAAAGAAGTAGAATAGTACAGTACATGAATTTTATTGCTTAATACATTAAAACTAAGTCTGACCTTTTATTTATTTAGTCACAAAATGTCACTAATGCTTCTTATTCAGCTTAATAAAGAATTATTATACTGTTCTGTAGACTTAAGTATTAATACAAAATATATCTTTCATCGCTTTCTTTGTGTTATTCTTCCTGTCTTTTATGAAAGGACATTAAAAAGACAAAATGAAAATAAACTTTTTATCTGATCTACAGGAAGTTCGGTGAGTTTCATAAATGAGAAGACATTTGTTAATTAAAGAAGCAATATCCAGGCGAAGCATCATACGTAATTGAGTGGTACTTTCGGATTTTTATAAAACTTTGTGTGCATTTAGAACTCGTTGAACTGCTTCGTAAATCTTAGATAACCATTCATGTTTTAAAGATATAATCAAAATTCAAAAGTGATGAAATAGATCTGATAATGTTTAATATATAGTGCATTTTTTCCTTGCTTTAAATTGCTATTTCTCGAAATTCCGTCCATAGAATTTTGTTTTAAAATGAAATGTTATTAATGTGAGAACAATTCTGTTTCAATACCAAAATATAACAGGTCACCAGAATCGTTTTTCAAGTAGAATTCAATAAGTCTCGATTTAGAAATTCCACTTGTCTTTGTAAATTGTCTTGCGTAGTCCAAGCTTCGTCGTAAATGATGTAAAAGACGTTCAAATCAGCAACAACATTTCTGCATTGGTTTAATAGTAGAATGCCATCAAACAAAATGATTTTCTGCATCAGCAGCAAGCCTGCTGAAGGCCGAACGGTGGCATATTATTACTTATATTCACTTCATTTGAATTATGGTGGATAGTTGTTTAATTGGCAATCATACCACATCTCCTTATTTTTATATAGCTATTGGATTGGATTACACCATAAACATAATAATGGTCATACTTATTGGATTTGCTTACTATCCTGTATATTTTGCCCATTCTTGAAGGTAATCCGTTAACCTATAGTTGCATACATGTACTTCCATTTTATTTGGTCTCTGGTAGATATTTGTGTCAATGGCAATTATACCACATCTCCTTATCTCCATAAAGGTAAAACGGTTGTGTTTGACAGTCTGCATGATTTAATCTCTGGATTCATTTCGGCCATTTAAATGGCATTATAGAATGTAGTGATAGTCATCTTCCTTTAAAGAAAAAAACGTGTTCATGGAATGGCCTTTCTAAATTTTAGTATGAATTGATCAGGACCAAGCCAATTATAAATACTTTAGTTTTCATTTCGTGAGGGTCCTATAATCACACTCCACGAATTGTATATAATGAATATAGCACTTTGTAAATTTCGTGCCCCAGAAGCGTTTTTGTGGATTTTTCTTCATCAGGAATGATCAAACAAAACATTTTAAAGCCAATGACGTATAAATACATAATTAAATTAGGAGGTATGTGATCAAAAGCGACTTTGAAAAGAATACCAGGTCAACATTAACAAATGGGAGCTACCATTTGATTTTTATGGGGGCTAGGATGAAATCTGATCGTGTTCCGTAAACTTTTGAGGCTGTTCCGAAATAAAATATGTAACTTATCACCATACCTGAGGATTGTAAGGAGTTTACAGAATAGAGAAAAAATAGACAGGACAGGAGTTTTGAGTAAAAAATGCAGGATGAGCAACTTGGTAAAAAAAGAAGGCAGGATGATGATTTGTGTAAAAATTCAGGATAAACTAGTTAAAATAAAGGCAAGACCGAATAGAGTAAAAAATTAAAAGGCAGGATAGAGATTACAATTAAAAAAAAAGCAGGACAAAATTTTTCATCCTAGCCCCCCCCATAAAAATTAAATGGTAGCTCCCTTACCTGAGGGAGTTGGACCCTTATTAGTTCTTTCTTAATCTATCAAAGGATAATTAAGGAACAAATTGTTTTAAATGATGTTAGCACCGCAGCACTGACAACTGACCTGATAATCTTATATAAATAGCAAATAGCTGAGAGGGTAAACAATCTGCTCTATCACCCTCTCAGCTATGTGTTATTTAATTTATTATGCTGAATGTTCTGCCATAAGTGTCTATTAAATTTCAAAAGTAACAAACTATGACGTCTTGTACATAACAACCATCCGTATATAATAAGGGATAGAGTAAATTATCCCCCTCGTATTAACCAATCAAAGTCTGGCATTTTTATATGAAGTATAATAACCTCACTTACCTAATAGACGTTCCATCTCTCTTTGCTTCAGCTTACGATTAATCTTGATAAGGTATCCCTTTATGTTAGCACAATACTGTTTAGCTTGCCAATGGGTTGACTTTATTGCAACGTATTTGTAACACAAACAGATATCTGCGAAAAACGTATAACCAGTACTAGTCGGGCATGCGTAACCGTTTATTCTGCAATCTGAAAATTGAAAATCAACGTTACAAAGTATCCACATATAGTGGCGGATCCAGGAAGGGGGGGGGGGGGGGTCCGGGGTTGGAACCCCCTTATTTTGACGATCAATGTTTTTAAATGGGGACATATGGTTGGAACCTCCCTCCTTTTATTCTTGGTTGGAACCCCTCTTTTTAAAATGGCTGGATCTGCCTCTGCTTTCCACGCAAAGAAAGATAATGGATGGCCTAGTGGTAGCATATGCAAGATATTGTGAAACTTACGACATCACAGAATCAGACTAATCACCGAATTTTTACTTACATAAGTAACATGACGGTTGCCACATTCGGAGCAGGATCTTCTTACCATTTGGACCAGTATCTTCTTACCATTCGGAGCAGGATCTTCTTACCATTTGGACCAGTATCTTCTTACCCTTCTGAAGCACATGAGATCACCCCCTGTGTTTCGTGGGATTCGTTTTGATCAGTCTATATTTTTATGTTGTGTTTTGCAGACTTATGTATGTCTTTTTACTTTTTTGCCATGGCATTGTCAGTTTGTCTTCGACTTATGAGTTGGATGATATTCCTTTGGTATCTTCCGCCTCTCTAATATATATCGCTGTTATGGTTTTGATCAAATTTTGTAGCATACGATGCAACAATGTTTATTTTTTAAATGCATGTAACCTGTTTGTCTAGTTTCTTCTGTTTTCAGGGAAAAGTTCTGTATGAAGAATTTTAACCCTTTCCCTTTCAGGCATTTTAGACTTTTACTTATTGAAAAGACGCTACCAAAGTTGAATACTGCGTTCGCACCAAAAGTCATGCACTTGCCATATTGGACTCATATGAAAGATAATTGATCGAATATTTTAGAAAAATAAATCTGAAGATAATTCGTCTATTTTAGGTCACGTTGTATTTGTCCAAAAGTCACGTGACTTGTGGGAAAATGTGAAAAAATACGAAATTCATGGGGTGGGGAGTCGTGTAGAGACATATTGTTGCTGCGCTAATAGGGTATAGTTTTGGTGGAAACTCAACGCCCCAAGTCTGGTAGAGACAGACAATTTGTCATATTGGTATAAAAAGAGGAAATATGTGCTATATGGATTGAAATATCGATGTCAGTAATATTCAAAATAACCGATTTCAGAAGCCTTTTGCGTCCAAATTCAAAACCGGACACAAGCTTTTTTTGGTCTAAATCGTGTTTAGTCAAGCGGTAAACTAAATTTGGTCTTTACAAGGGAAAATTCAATGATTTACCATTGATAACTTGATATGGCGAATCCTGGACCTAGGCCAAGGGAGCAAAGACGGGGGAAAGGGGAGGAGTGCAATTGGGTACATAAATTCCTTTTAAACAAACATAAATATTTCTGTATCAGACTTTTGCATGTAGTTGGTTTTCTTTATGAAATTGAAAACTAAGTTAAGTTAAGTTACATTTAATATAGGGAATGTTTTTTTTACCTCCGGCGGTGAGATTCGAACACGCGATCTTCCCGCTGTGGGTTGGTTCAAGCATACCCCTGCATCATTGGCATCTTTAGACGTGAGAGAGAAAAAAAATAAGCAGATCATCATCCAGCTTGTTTTCTTTTAGAAATTATATGTTGAGATGATATTTTTGTTGCAAAATTCATGATTTTAAGCAAATATAGGAGGAATCCATACCTTAGTCTGTAATTTTTTCATTGACATACCCATGTTCCTTCTTCTAAACAAAAGTGTTTTTAACTTTATCATAAGCAAGCACTTACGAAACAATGTTTTGTTACATCTATTTCAACTTCGCTAAAAAAAATCAGGATATTTTAGTGGTTTTTTTCTCTTTTTCAATGAATTCTGTAAGAAATGAATACGTAGTTTTAGCGCATTTCAAGTTTGTGATTACGCTGATACACTAAGTATTACATTTTTAACTAGTGTATAAGTTAGAACTATTATTTTGATATTATTCTTCCAAACCACACTGCACAGTTATTGTAAATAGCCATAAAAAAAAAAAAATATTTCCTCCCAAAAAAACATTATTCTATGCACTACTTTGTGAAAATATTCTGTTAAAATTTGAAGAAAAAAAGTTTTTTTACGGAAAAACACTTGTCAGTAAGAGGCAAATCGACTATAAACAGATAATGATAGAAGTTTGATCCACATTAAATCACATTACTGGTATTCTGAGAATTAATTTGAGCCCTTAACCACATCTGTCAAAGAATGTCGATGAAACAAGACTTAACGCCAAAAAATGTCTTAAAATTTGCTTCACCGGTAAGCTTTATTATTATAATTTTTTTTACTTTTACTTTTATTCTTTTTTTCTATAGTTTGTTTTGGACTTCACCAGTTCTTATCTTTTATGAGATTCTTGTTTTTTAATAATTTGGTTTTGTGGACTTTTGCTCGTCTTTTTGCTTTATTTTTCTTTTGTCAATAGTCTTGTGCGTTGGTTTTCTTCTTTTACGTTGGTTTTCTTTTTGTACGTACGTTGGTTTTCTTCTTGTACGTTGGTTTCTTCTTGTACGTTGGTTTTCTTCTTGTGCGTTGGTTTTCTTCTCATGCGTTGGTTTTCTTCTGGTACGTTGGTTTTCTTCTTGTGCGTTGGTTTTCTTCTTGTACGTTGGTTTTCTTGTACGTTGGTTTTCTTCTTGTACGTTGGTTTTCTTTTGTACATTGGTTTTCTTCTTGTAAATTGGTTTTCTCGTTTGAATTGTTTTACATGTGATCATATCAGGACTTTTACAGCTGACTATTCGGTATGGCTTTTGCTGATTTTTGAATGTCGTAAAGTGACTTATAGTTGCTTACATCTACGTCTTGTTTATATCTACGTCTTTTGGTCTCTGGTGGATATTTGTCCTATTTGGCAATGATGCCAATTCTTCTAATTTTTATAACGTCTTCCCTTTTCGATCTTAATTTTTGATTGACAATATTCTTTTTTTTTTTTTTTTTTTTTAACTTTTCTTAATTATTAATATCAGGAATAAGCTTATAAAATTTTTAATAAATAAATGATACCTGTATGCTTCTTAGATTTTTGGTGGGTAATGTAGTGTAATGTAGCAACGTATTTTACATTTCTGTTAAGAACGGACTTACATAAATCTTATATGTATTTGAAATACTGATAATGGAAATTTGCAACAAAAGAAAGGGGAAAAAAAATACAGATGTTAAGACAATAATTAAGATCAAAACAGATAAATATAATTATGTGAAAAAAACCTTTTCATAACAAGCAAAAAAAAAATAAAATGAATCAAATTTCAACAATTCATAACAAAGCCCCAACAAAGCCGAAACATCAATAAAATGTCTATGGAATAAATCCCTTTAAATTTAATTATTGATGTATTGTAACAATTTTTTGTTATTCATTACAGATTGTAACTAACTCATATCTTATGTTTATGTCTATGTCACAGCTATAGATACATCTTTATCTCTGAAAAATACCTATATATACATTTAGTTAAGTACCATACAGTTTATATTTTAATTCTTTAGAGAAAAGATCATGCATTCAACTTTCAGAATTTTCAGCCTTTTGCCGTCAAATTGTGTGCATTTGTTTTAATTATGATAAAAAAAAACTGATAAAAATTCATGGTTTGTTTTAAACTTTATGCTCACACCAGCGTCAGATATCTTTTTTTAAAGATAGTACTTGTTTGTGATGCGAGTACTTGACGGGTGATATTCTGGTTCAGATTTTTATCACAATCTGTGTGTTGTTATCTAAACCGACCCGTACTTAACCGACTCCTTAATGCTGAATACTAAGCGGAGAAGCGACAAATACTTTTTTGCTGTGCTGTGGTTTGACCCGCAGCAAACTCGGAGGCGAATAATTAAGATACTAGGCCACCTAGGCGGTATTTAAAGACAAATAATTAGTATACAGTTATTTTAATTTATTTACCATAATTAGGGTCTACACGGTCAAGGCCATAATGGCAATATTAAAAAATTAATGATTATTTTGCCTTTGTAATGATAAAAGACATTAATTCATATCCGTGCAAGTATTTCATATTTAAAAATGGAAACGGCATAGTAATTGGAAACAGTTGCTTAAATACGTATACTGTGAATTAATTAACATATTTGAGGGTCGGGATGTGGGTCCTTCATTTCTGTCTTCTTTTATTTTCAGGTAATTTTCTTTATTCCTTAAATTTTGTGCCTTTTATTTTCTATTCTACTATTTTTGGGGCCTGTTTTTCCCTGTTGTTTATTTTGTGTGCCCATTATTCTCTATTCTGTAAAACCAATCCAGACCCTCATATTTGTTTTTTTCTTGTATAATTTAGAACCGTTTAGCGTCTTTTTCTTTTGCCTGAAAAAGGAGAAACTGATAAACGTAACATAATTATTGATATATTCAGGTTGTATCGTACCTCTTACTACAGTGTAATATTTCCAACCATTTTCCGGAACTCCAAAGCCTGGATCAGTAAAATCCACGCCAAAATGTCTACACTCACTGGACAAGAAATTGTAGAAGAAAGACATACAGGAGGCATTATCCAAACATGATTTTAAACATCGTATTTGTTTCTGTCCAAGCTGAACGCTTATTGGCGTCACACTGTTAACGGTAATGTTAACAAAATTAGCGTTTGCCTTCGCGCTAGCGTATGTCAGTCGCTTTCCATTGCTTGTAACTATGAAGGTTACAATGAAGAATAGAACATAGAATAATAATAAGAAATAGCTGATCATTTTCATTTATACTTTCAACTATGAAATTTAATTTTAGTTCATGTTTCTTGCAAATAGTCGTTTACTATAATTGAAACTTTTTAAAGAAATCAAAAATATCCAGATTCCTTTTTCTTCTCGTATATATAGGAATTTAAAGTCTTCCGTCTGATCGAATGTGGCTGCCAATTTTATTTTAATTCACAAATCTTCCAAATAGTTGTTTACTTGTATATTTTGTATAGAAAAGAATAATATCAAGATTCGCTTTACCTCATGTATATACGAATTTAACGTCTGCCGTCTGATCGGACTTGACTGTCTAGTTATATACCTCGCACAGAAAAAAATCTTACTTCCGGATTCTTCGTTTTACTTCGTGTATTTACGTGACATTTTCACAAAACTACGTATGTTAATTTCCAGACATACTATCGCTTAATATCAAATTTTGTAATCGATATTAGAATTAACACATGGATGCAAAGTTGAAAGTTATGTTTTCCAATTGCGCTATTGATGCATTTATTTTAAATTACTGTTCAAATTATGATTGGTTGAATTTTAACTATTGATAAAACATTAATGTTTTGTTATGTTACAACATTTACCATAGGTTATCATAGAAGACAGTAGGTGTCACAGGAAATTGTTCTATTGTAAGGTGTTGTGATGCAAATGAAAAATGTTCTGGTTATTAGCAAAATTAAATTTAACAGTTAATGTAGATGGTAAATTCTTTACAGTTTCATGACGTCGTTGGGTCGAATTCCTACACAGGCGGAAGGATTGCAAGTAATAAAGGCTCTTATAAAAGATCCGTAAGAGTTTACTCATAATTAAAATCATTCAAAGCAGCATTTGTAACTTTATTAATGCAAGTTTGACGGCGCATGTATGTCTGTACCCTGTATCTAAGTGAAACTTTATATTTCTATAATTACAGATCATTCTAAAACCTATCGAAGCAGAATACGGTCAAATGATATTTCTCTCTCATCATTTATTTTAGGAAAAGAGAATTATAGAAATTAGTTACGATTGATTGATCGATCGCTATTTGATTATTGTCTAGTGGTAAATATTTCAAGCATAGTAATGACAAGAACAAATCAACCAATTAATAAATTTTGAAGGACGGAAAAAGTTGAGCTCCCACTGGAGAAAGAAGGGTATATTAGATAGGAAATAAATATTATCTTACAATTAATTCATTGAAGACACCATATTGAAATTGTATACCCCAGACGTGCGTTTCGTCTATAAAAGACTCACCTGTGACATTCGAATCAAAAAGGTTTAAAGGCCATAAAAATTACAAGTTGAAGAGCATTGAGGACCCAAATTTCCGAAGATTTTCCTAAATACACCTACGGAAATTTTTTCTGGGTTAGAAAATATTTAGTATTTCGAAAAATAAATCACCTCAAGTCTTAGTTGTCGCAAGGGTACGTTCTTTTAAGCAAACATTATTTCCAGATACACGTAAGAACCATCTGATTCCATTCTGATCGAACAAGATACCCTTTATTTGTAAGTTTTTTATTCTGGATTTAAATTTTTGTCCGAACTAAAAAGGGGTCACAGATGGCATGTGGATGTTTCATCATGCGGTGAAGTGTTCTGTATCATGTTGACCTTCATGAGACCTTTAAATTTGACCTCAAGGTCAACTTAATGTATTTTTTCGAAAGAGACACGACCAGGCCATAACTTTTTTGTCTTTTGACCTAGGCCTTACATCTTTGGCATGTGGATGTATCATCATGAGGTGGTGTGCCCTCTTACAATTATGACCTTCATGACGATAAATGTATTTTTTGGCAAGAAACACTTGAGCAGGCCATGACTTGTTGTCTTTTGACCTAGGCCTGAGATGTTTGGCTTCTTAATTCAATTCAATTCAATTCCAAGTTTATTTAGAGTCGATATTTAGTAAACAAATACATATTACACAAGCTCTAATGAGCTATTCAAATCGACCATATAACAATATAGACACACATAATGACATGTCAACAAATTCCATGCATACAATGTACATAAATAATTTGTTATCAAGACAAAAAAATGTAGTTCCATAAAATATTTTTAAAATACATAGTTTCTATTAAGGCGAAGTGTTCGTAATTAGCTACTCCACAGAAGTTTTTTAATTTCACATACGGATTCTGCTTGTAAAAGTACACAAGAAAATAAAATAATAAAAGGGGTAACCGTTTTCGTTTTTGAGATACGAGCTGTTGAAATTAACAGCATGTTTATAAACAAAGTTAACATTCTGATCTTGATCTTTTAAATTCTTGCATATTGCATGTGATTTTAAAACGCTGCAATGAACAAGACTATGAGTAAGAGTTATCTTTCATAGGTGTTCTGTACCCCTTTAACATGTCGTCTGCATGTATAAGTTGAGACTACGAGTAATTCAAATCCATATCATAATATTTCTTAATGTATTATAAAAAAGTCGTGATCTGTGAAACAGAAATCCATAACGGTTAACTAACTCGTGATGGAGTCCGTAAAATTTACGGAGAGATGATTTCAACTTCATTTCTCGGAAATCTTTGTTTAGTAGCTTCCTTGTGAGCATCAACACATCTGTCAAGGAAATCACGAAAACCCTGGAATGTCGTATCAACTGGGAAATATATTCTCCATATGCAGGCGCTGCTGAAATGTTACCATATAGAAATAGAAAGTTCACAATTTGGAAGCTGTAATCATCTCTTTTGTCGTAAAGTTATGTTTTCAATGACCCTCATTGTCAATTTCTAGATGTCTGTTTTAGTCGTTCTTTCTCATAACATTGTTTGAGCAGATTTTGTATAAGAAGAACTCCTCTGCTAATGAGTCCGTATATAGTGTGAACATGTACGATTGTAACGTATCAATCGATGTAACGCCATACGATGGCACAAAGGTAATATCACTACTGAGAAATTGAAAGTTGAAAATGGAAATTTGAAATCATCATAAAATTGAGAATGGAAATGGGGAATGTGTCAAAGAGACAACTACCCGACCAAAGAGCAGAGAGCAGACCAAGGCTATCCATGGGTCTTCAACACAGCAAGAAAATCCCGCACCCGGAGGCGGGCTTCAGCTGGCCCCTACACACAAATGTGTACTAGGTCAGTGAAAATGGACGTCACACTAAACTCCGAAACATATAAATGAACTAAAATTAAAAATAAACATTAAAGACTAACAAAGGCCAGAGGCTCCTGACTTGGGACAGGCGCAAAATGCGGCAGACTTAAACATGTTTAGAGAGATCTCAACCTCCCCTATAACTCTAGCCAATGTAGAATAAACAAACACACAGCAATACGCACAGTAAAATTCAGTTAAATAGAAGTCCGAATCCGATGTCAGAATAGGTAACAGAAGAAACTAAGCAAAATGACAATGATACATAAATTCACAAAGGAAACCTAGCAGTTACTGACATTCCAGCTCCAATCAATTAAACTGAATGAAAGATTATGTCTACATCATATGAAAATCAAGCACTATACCTCCCGTTAGGGTTTTAGTATCATACCATCATAAAATATATGAGAATAACACAACCTGTATCATCAAGGCAACTGGTTTTAGAATAAATGTGTTAATTTCCAATGCAAAGACCTTATAAGTGAATCAATATTAATTCCAAAATATGCCATCTTTAATGACTTGACAACAGTATCGTAACTATCCCTTCTTAATAAGTCTGTTTAAAGGTTTGGAATCTTTTGAGGTGAATGACGACATTTTGTGCTTTGTATAGGATATTACCATAAAAGATTGGATATGAAATACCTGAAAGTATAAGATGTCTGCATGTTGATTTATATTTACGAACGATGTCCTTGTACAGATGATAAAATTTAGTAAATGCGTTTTTAAGGCGGGAAGGAGGGGGCTCTTTTAAAATTTAATTTAAGGCAAAGGCGTGGGCTCATGATTCATAACAATGGCTATTATATCTGTGCTTAGGGTGACGACCATTTGATATTCTAGGTCCTGGGATGGGAATCCGGGTCCGTTCGCCCTGGTACCTTTTAAAATTTAATTTAAGGCAAAGGCGTGGGCTCATGATTCATAACAATGGCTGTTATATCTGTGCTTAGGGTGACGACCATTTGATATTCTAGGTCCTGGGATGGGAATCCGGGTCCGTTCGCCCTGGTACCTTTTAAAATTTAATTTAAGGCAAAGGCGTGGGCTCATGATTCATAACAATGGCTATTATATCTGTGCTTAGGGTGACGACCATTTGATATTCTAGGTCCTGGGATGGGAATCCGGGTCCGTTCGCCCTGGTACCTGTTTGCCCTGGAATCTTTTGCCCTGATACCCATTCGCCCTGTTTTTTTTTCATTTTATTGTCTTGTTGTTTAATATAAATTTTGAAACTGAAGACGTTTTCATGAAAAATCAGACTATTACCGGTAGCAACAACACAATCATCTAAAAAATAAAACGCATAAGGACAACATGAAAAAAAAAAAAAAAACAAGAGCAACAAAACCCTTTTAACAAACCTAGAGATAATCTCATGTGTTCCGGGAGGGTAAACAGATTCTCTTCCACGTGTGGCATCTGTCATGTTGCTTATGTAAGTACAAACTCACTCGATGATAAGTCTAATTTGATCATGTCACGTTCTTGGAAAGTAGCGGGTATTGTGGTTACGACATTTGGAACATATTCGTCGTCATCTGAGAAACATATTCCTTAACGGTCAACCAAGTCTTGATTGTGTCGGTAAAAATTTCGAAGCAATGACTTCAACATTGACACTTAATTGGAACCCTTTATGCAATAGCTTCCTTGACAACAGCCACCGTCTACCATGAAAGCCATTATAGGAAATATAAGCTCTGCTGGAATGTTGCTACATTGAATATATAAAGTTCAGAATTTGAAAGCTGAACTCATCTCTTTTGTCATAAAGTTTTTTTCTCAACCCACCGTCATTGTCAATTTCCTGATGGAGGTTAAGCTATGAGGCAGACTTAACTGTATTTGATGTATCCTTTATTTCAAGTTCGATGATTTCAACATAGTCACGAAACTTTGAATTATTAGTGAGAGAATTATCAGCATCTTCTAGTATATAGCGGAACGTGAAGTTAAAATATAACGATAACTTCTTTTCATTCTACCAAAAAAGCTCCTGCATGACATCTGCCTCAAATGAATAAACGAACAAGTCGGCAAGATGAAGAGCACGGATGGTTCTCATGGTAATGCCGATTGTTTGTTGAAAAACACGTCCTCCAATTGTAACAAATGTGTTGTCACTCAAGAAATGAACCCTCTTGATAATATCAGTTTCAGAGTATTTTTTCTGTTTTAATCAGTGTTTTATTACAAAATAGGGTGTGTTCCTCCCTGAACAAGATCTTTGTATCAGCGTATAGGCAAACAATCTTATAAAACAAAATCTTTTAAACTATGTCTTTAAGTTTGAAAGGGGAATACTTCTGTAAAGGTTAAAACACTCAAATAGTTTATACTATTGCAAGTGGAAAGAGACTTAAATTTTGTGTACTCTAACTGATCTTTGGAATTTGGAAGCATTCCCATCTGAATCACTCCGTCCATAGAGTGATTAGTTTCATAACAACTCTGAAGTCAGGCTTAAATAGACGATAAAACTGATGTTAATTCAATAGAAAGTGGTTTCGTTGAGCACTTGGAAGACCCAGCTATATAACGTTGTTTGTAAGGACACTTATGTTATTTTGGTATCAAATAAAGTAAAGTAAGATACAGTCTTTATTTTTGGTTGAA
Source organism: Mytilus coruscus (assembly GCA_017311375.1). Classification (NCBI taxonomy): domain Eukaryota; kingdom Metazoa; phylum Mollusca; class Bivalvia; order Mytilida; family Mytilidae; genus Mytilus; species Mytilus coruscus. The sequence goes on from CM029607.1 coordinate 20,174,716, forward strand.
ATTCCAAGGAATCATAGAACAGACCTTTTTGGTATGTGTCTTAAATAAAGGCAACAGTAGTATACCGCTGTTCAATAGTCATAAATCGATTTAACTGAAACATATTTGGGTCACAAACCAAAACCGAGGGAAACACATCAACTATAAGAGGAAAACAACGGAACAACAAAAACACTGAACTGCTACAAAAACAAACGCCAACATACATAGAAACGGACTATTTGATAACAACTGCCATATTCCTGCCTTGGTACAGGAAATTTTAAGAAAATATGGTGGGTTGAACCTGGTTTCATGGCTAGCCAAACCACCCGCTTATATGGCAATGTTAAACCTTGGGGTATATGCAACACTAATGCAACAGTAACTTTGGTCCGGTAGTAAAATTTGTCCGCCAGACTATTTTCCTAGATAATCAAGTCCATGACCACAGACCATAATTTTACTAGGAATGTAAGTGCAAGGATCAATTGTCCTAGAAAAATAAATCAATAGCTTGTAAAATATATCTTGCACTTATTTTCCTCGGCTTGCTTTTCTAGTAAAATTATGATCACGTAGGAATATTAATGACATGGCCATGAAAATAAGTCTGGGGACATACATTTTATCAAAAAACTAATGCACAACTGGTAAACAATATCAAAATATAACAATTAAAAATAAAATTTTTACATGTACCCGATTTCTTTCATTACAAGTTTTCCTAGTAAAATGAAGGACATGGACTTTTTATCTGGGAATATTAATGACATGGACATTAATTCCTAGGAAATTAAGTCAGGGCAATAAATTACTGACATCGGACTAAAAATACTAGTAAATTCTGTAAAATGAACTTTTTCTAGTAGTAATATGTGTCCACCCGTACACATTTTACCAGGACTAATTTATCTCTTATACTAACACATATTCACCATCCAAAATACGTATGTTTAACCTTAAACACCAACCTATCACGGAACAAACACTTTGACAATATCACGAAGGACGCAAACTGCACCCTTGCATTTCTTACATCTGCTGGAAGGAGAATACCTACTGTTACAGCATACGGGTCTGAATAAAGGTAGAGTACACAGCAGAAATATGTGACCCACACCCACAAAAGAACATAAACAAATTGGAACAGGATGAGCAAAGAGCAATGGTGACTCAAATAACAGGACACCAAAACACAGAAGTTTGTGTCGTTTCAGAATGACTGGCTTTATTCATAATGGACTGTAATAATGCCCTGTTGGTTGTTATTGACAATGTTTCGATTTTTGTTGAAATTTGGCATTTGAACTAACCAGTTGATTAATAAATTGGATTATCTCATATTACCTTGTCAGATCTTATACAACTTTTTGACTTTCTTGTTTTCAATGCTTTTCATCTTTGTCGTATTGGTTTTGGCTTCCAATTCTTTTGATTCGAGGGCCACTGATGAGTCTAATGTAAACGAAACACGCTTCATGCGTACTAAATGATAAGAGGACAGACTCATAAATATATGGCTGGATTAATCAGGTTTTTGTCCTCACTACTCACACTCTTGATCAGTCGATACATGTTACACAGTATAAGTAAGTTCACACAGCAGTGTTTCAAAAATTATCTCAGAACTCAAATGACAGAACATCACAACACAGACGTTTGTGTCGTTTCCTAGTGACTGGCTTTATCCATAATACCCTGTAATAATGTCATGTAAGCTGTTATAGGCAGCAGTGTTTCGAACTTGATAAAAGTCGACATTTAAGCTACTCAGTTGGTTAATAGACTATATTATCTCATATAGACTTTGTCAGATCCCACAATTTCGGTCTTTTCTTTTTCAATGCTCCTTAAGTTTGCTATATTGGTTTTGGCTTCCAACTCTTTTGATTCGAGCGCCACTGATGATTTTAAAATCGACGAAACATGCGTCAGGCGTACTAAGTAATGCGAGTTATTTTTAGGACATGCTCATAAATATATGGCTGGATTAATTAGGTTTGTTTCCTCACTATTTACAATCTTTTTGTTGATCAGTGCAATACTATAACACAGTATAAGTAAGTTCACATAGTAGTGTTTCAAAAAATGATATCAGAACTCAAATGACAGGACACCACAACACAGATGTGTTTATGACATTGGAGTTACTTAGTTGGTTAATAAACTAAATTATCTCATATAACCTTTGTCAGATCTTACACAACTTTTTCACCTTTTTGTTTTCAATGCTTTTCATCTTTGTCGTATTGGTTTCGGCTTCCAATTCTTTTTATTCGAGTGCCAATGATGATTCTGTAAACGAAACACGCGTCATCCGTACTAAATGATAAGAGGACAGACTCATAAATATATGGCTGGATTAATCAGGTTTTTGTCCTCACTACTCACACTCTTGATCAGTCGATACATGTAACACAGTATAAGTAAGTTCACACAGCAGTGTTTCAAAATTGATCTTAGAACTCAAATAACAGGACACCACAACACAGACAATTGTGTCGTTTCATAATGACTGGATTTATCCATAATGCCCCTGTAATAATGTCATGTAAGCTGTAATAAGCACTGTTTCGAATTTGATAAAAGGCGACATTTAAGCTACTCAGATGGTTAATACTTTGGATTATCTCGCCTATACCAATATAAATCTCAAATAAAAACTAATCTAATATTTAATCCACTATTTGTGTGCGAGCTACGTCAGATAATAAGATAGAAAGATGGACATATTGTTGGTATTTAACACCACTTTCAGCACTTTTGGCTACTTGTATATCGATGCGGTCAGATTTGATAGGTGAAGGAATGTATCACCGAACTTGGGCGTGAAAACTGGCAATCATTCTCAATTTAAGATGCGAGTCGAACGCACCTGCGACGTGCAAGGTTTGACCTCACAAACCTGTTGTTGACCGGCTAGTGATACAATAGAGGATGAACCACTGAGACCACTCCGCCACCTTATATGTATGCAAGATATGTCAGATGCTTAATTAAAATATCATTACATCACACATGTTGCTTGAATGCTTTTCTCTTAGGAGAAAGATGTAGCTTAAATGAAAAAACCCATGACCTTACAGCAACAACAAAAATAACTAGTCAACCAAGGAAACTGATGAGTACACGTAATAAAATTAATCAGCAGTTAATTTTGAAACTCAATCGATATGAATAAGTCTACAGCAGCTTGCGTGTACAAAACACAATACGCAATTGCAGTTATATATTTGGAATTAATTTTATGTTTCAGCTTTGTGACAAATAGAAATACGGAATTACAACATCGGCAAACACTATTTTGCATTTAGCGTTCTCCAATATTTGTGTTCAGAACAAATTATGTAATGTCTTAGCACATGCATCAATGTGTTCACGCAGTCAGATCATTATAGGTCTTTTTGTAGTTTAATATTTCAAAATATATACCTACAAGACCTGGCGTTTAAGTCACGTGATCTGTTCTCATAGTGTTACTGATTCTTTCTATCGTTTTTTAATAGTTTTTTATTAAAGCTCATCATATAAAACACAAAACTCCTTATCAAGGAAGGGACAACACTGTTGTTTTGACCTACTGTATTATCGAACTTTTCTATTAAAAATGTTTCTGATAACTCTAAATTACAATAACTTACCATTCACGCTTAAAAGATGTGTTCAAATAGACAAATAGAAGTACAACATTTGAAAACCTATTTCAATTTCATTCTCACAAGTTGACAATAGTATTATCATGCAAAATTTTCTCCACCAGTTGAGTGATTGCCTCAAGTTGTGCACAATGATGTAAAGGCAATTTCAAGGAATTGTGGTCAGCGGATGGAGTGGGGGTTGGGGTAACTCTATTATTACCTCATTATATATTCATGTGATTTAGAATTCATTGTAACTTCACATATTTTTTAATAATCAAGGTGTCGGTCGTGCCATTGTCTGTATCTCTCTCCTCAACTCTTAATAAAATTGCATATCACGGCTTTGTGACGTAAAATACGTTGACCTGGCCTTAATAACGGACATATAAGCGAAGTCATAATGGATGAACCGACATTTGACCCGAACTTTTAAGACGTCTTCCGTTTTCCCAGAGAAACAAAGAAAACCCTTTTTTCTCTCATGCAAAATACGCATATTTCATCCGATAAATCGATTATCTGGTTGCCTGCATATTTTTATTGTAAAATATCCCCTGCTCGACACAGTATGAAGCTTTTTCTTAACTCGCTTTTTAACTCGTTCGCAGCGCAGGCAAGACGTGATATACTCAATCGACAAAATGTCAATGTCGCAAATAAATATTTTCTATTTCATCTGGCGACAAAAAACGCTGCTGTCGATATTTCTGGGGTTCATTTTTTTTAACTATATACATTCAAAACATTTGCAATATCTTACAAATAAAATTATTTTCATCTTGGTGTTTCCTAGTTTATTTCAGAGCTTGCCTTCAAGGCAGCTCTAAATCCCTCATTGTGTTGGCCGACGATACTGATGTTGTTAGATTTTTCAAATCCCTAATGGTCCTTAGAAACAAATATTGGCCGTAGGCATACATACTGGTTATTCCTGAAAGAAGCGGCTTTAATATCTGGTTCGGTTATCATTTAGGGTCAAATACAGTTAACGATCTATGACAATTAGATCATGCTGGGTGTTGAATATCATTGTAATCTGGGTTTTTTTCTTCGTTCTTTGGTTATAGTCATTTAGTCGTTTTTGTTAACCCTTTTGTAATGGTGCTTTGTCGTCATCTGTACTAGTAAATCATTTCCACCACGAAACACCTTAACACATCCTGACCCGAAGACCCCATCGTAAATTCATTTACATGTAGAAAAAAAAATGCTTTGCTTTCTAGGGCAATTAATTTAATCCCTCCTTAGAGTGTATCACACATAAACCAATCGTTTCGGATTTGGTAACTAGAACAAGTTTAGCCTACTCTGCTTCCTCGCACGATACATCTATCCATATATCTCTTTTTTCTCTAGCTCGGTCGCTTTTGCTCACTTTGTATTTTTTTTTTTTGTTCTTTCTGACGCACGGTCATTTGCTCTAACTCAATCTTCTCTATTTCTCCACTATGTCTCTCTCGTATTTCCATTACTCTATAGTTCATTCCTCTCTCTCTCTCTGTCACTCCTATTTCTCAATCTTTTCACTCGACTTCCCTCTCATTCATACTATTCTTTCCCGCTTATAAGCTCGATCACTCACTCCTCTCTCTTTCTCTCTTCCTTCCTCCTCACTCACTCACTCACTCACTAACTTCTCTTCCTTCTCACTCGCTCGCTCACTCACTCACTAAATTCCAAGGAATCATAGGACAGACCTATTTGGTATGTGTCTTCAATAAAGGCTATAGTAGTATACCGCTGTTCAATAGTCATAAATCGATTAAACAGAAACAAATTTGGATCACAAACCAAAACCGAGGGAAACACATCAACTATAAAACAACAAAAACAATGAACTGCTAAAAAACAAACGCCAACATACATAGAAACGGACTATTTGATAACAACTGCCATATTCCTGACTTGGTACAGGACAATTTAAGAATGGTGGGTTGAACCTGGTTTTATGGCTAGCCAAACCTCCCGCTTATATGGCAATGTTAAACCTTGGGGGTATATGCGACACTAATGTAACAGTTACTTTGGTCCGGTAGTAAAATTTGTCCGCAAGACTTTTTTTCCTAGATAATCAAGTCCATGATGATAGACCATAATTTTACTAGGAATGTAAGTCCAAGGATCAATTTTCCTAGAAAAATAAATCAATAGCTTGTAAAATATGTCTTGCACTTATTTTCCTATGCTTGCTTTTCTAGTAAAATTATGCATTGATCACGTAGGAATATTAATGACATGGTCACTAAAATAAGTCTGGGGACATACATTTTATCAAAAGATTAATGCACAACTGTGTAACAATATCAAATTATAACAATTAAAAATTCCATTTTTTACATGTACCTGATTTCTTTCATTACAAATTTTCCTAGTAAAATGAAGGACATGGACTTTTTATCTAGGAATATTAATGACATGGACATTAATTCCTAGAAAAATAAGTCTGGGGACATAAATTACTGACATCGGACTAAAAATACTAGTAAATTCTGTAATCATGAACTTTCTCTAGTAGTAATATGTGTCCGCCCGTACACATTTTACCAGGACTAATTTATCTCTTATACTAACACATATTCACCTTGCAAAATACGATGTTTAACCTTAAACACCAACCTATCATGGAACAAACACTTTGACAATATCACGAAGGACGCAAACTGCACCCTTGCATTTCTTACATCTGCAGGAAGGAGAACACCTACTGTTACAGCATAAGGGTCTGAATACAGGTAGAGTACGCAGCAGAAATATGTGACCCACACCCAAAAAAACGACATAAACAAATTAGAACAGATTAAGCAAAGAGCAATGGTGACTCAAATAACAGGACACCAAAACACAGAAGTTTGTGTCGTTTCAGAATGACTGGCTTTATTCATAATGGACTGTAACAATGCCCTGTTGTTTGTTATTGACAATGTTCCGATTTTTGTTGAAATTTGGCATTTGAACTAACCAGTTGATTAATAAATTGAATGACCTCATATAACCTTTGTCAGATCTTACACAACTTTTTGACTTTCTTGTTTGCTGTGATTTTCATCTTTGTTGTATTGGTTTTGGCTTCCAATTCTTTTGATTCGAGGGCCACTGATGAGTCTTATGTATACAAAACATGCGTCATCCGTACTAAATGATAAGAGGGCAGACTCATAAATATATGGCTGGAATAATCAGGTTTTTGTCCTCACTACTCACACTATTGATCAGTCGATACATGTAACACAGTATAAGTTCACACAGCAGTGTTTCAAAATTGATCTTAGAACTCAAATAACAGGACACCACAACACAAACAATTGTGTCGTTTCATAATGACTGGATTTATCCATAATGCCCCTGTAATAATGTCATGTAAGCTGTAATAAGCACTGTTTCGAATTTGATAAAAGGCGACATTTGAGCTACTCAGATGGTTAATACTTTGGATTATCTCGCCTATACCAATATAAATCTCAAATAAAAATTAATCTAATATTTAATCCACTATTTGTGTGCGAGCTACGTCAGATAATAAGATAGAAAGATGGACATATTGTTGGTATTTAACACCACTTTCAGCACTTTTGGCTACTTGTATATCGATGCGGTCAGATTTGATAGGTGAAGGAATACGAAGATACGTTGTATCACCGAACTTAGGCGTGAAAACTGGCAATAACTTTCAATTTAAGATGCGAATCGAACGCACCTGCGACGTGCAGGGTTCGACCTCACAAACCTGTTGTTGACAGGCTAGTGATACAATAGAGGATGAACCTCTGAGACCACTACGCCACCTTATATGTATGCAAGATATGTCAGATGCTTAATTAAAATATCATTACATCACACATGTTGCTTGAATGCTTTTCTCTTAGGAGAAAGATGTAGCTTAAATGAAAAAACCCATGACCTTACAGAAACAACAAAAATAACTAGTCAACCAAGGAAACTGATGAGTACACGTAATATAATTAATCAACAGTTAATTTTGAAACTCAATCGATATGAATAAGTCTACAGCAGCTTGCGTGTACAAAGCACAATACGAAATTGCAGTTATATATTTGGAATTAATTTTATGTTTCAGCTTTGTGACAAATAGAAATACGGAATTACAACATCGGCAAAAACTTTTTTGCATTAAGCGTTCTCCAATATTTGTGTTCAAAACAAATTATGTAATGTCTTAGCACATGCATCAATGTGTTCACGCCGTCAGATCATTATAGGTCTTTTTGTAGTTTAATATTTCAAAATATATACCTACAAGACCTGGCGTTTAATTCACGTGATCTGTTCTAATAGTGATACTGGTTCTTTCTATCGTTTTTTAATAGTTTCATACTAAAGCTCATCATATAAAACACAAAACTCCTTATTAAAGAAGGGACAACACTGTTGTTTTGACCTACTGTATTATCGAACTTTTCTACTAAAAATGTTTCTGACAACTCTAAATTACAATAACTTCCCATTCACGCTTAAAAGATTTGTTCAAATAGACAAATAGAAGTACAACATTTGAAAACCTATTTCAATTTCATTCTCACAAGTTGACAATAGTATTATCATGCAAAATTTTCTCCACCAATTGAGTGATTGCCTCAAGTTGTGCACAATGATGTAAAGGCAATTTCAAGGAATTGTGGTCAGCGGGTGGGGGTGGAGGTTGGAGTAACTCCATTATTACCTCATTATATATTCATGTGATTTAGAATTCATTGTAACTTCACATATTTGTTAATAATCAAGGTTGTCGGTCGTGCCATTGTCTGTATCCCTCTCCTCAACTCTTAATAAAATTGCATATCACGGCTTTGTGACGTCAAATACGTTGACCTGGCCTTGATAACGGACATATAAGCGAAGTCATAATGGCTGAACCGACATTTGACCCGAACTTTTAAGACGTCTTCCGGTTTCCCGGAGAAACAAAGAAAACCCTTTTTTCTCTCATGCAAAATACGCAAATTTAATCCGATAAATCGATTATCTGGTTGCCTGCATATTTTTATTGTAAAATATCCCCTGCTCAACACAGTATGAAGCTTTTTCTTTACTCGCTTTTTTAACTCGTTCGCAGCGGAGGCAAGACGTGATATGCTCAATCGACAAAATGTCAATGTCGCAAATAAATATTTTCTATTTCATCTGGCGACAAAAAACGCTGCTGTCGATATTTCTGGGGTTCATTTTTTTTTTAGCTATATACATTCAAAACATTTGCAATATCTTACAAATAAAATTATTTTCATCTTGGTGTTAACTAGTTTATTTCAGAGCTTGCCTTCAAGGCAGCTCTAAATCCCTCATTGTGTTGGCCGACGATACTGATGTTGGTAGATTATTCAAATCCCTAATGGTCCTTAGAAACAAATATTGGCCGTAGGCATACATACTGATTATTCCTGAAAGAAGCGGCTTTAATATCTGGTTCGGTTATCATCTAGGGTCAAATACAGTTAACGATCTATGTCAATTAGATCATGCTGGGTGTTGAATATCATTGTAATCTGGGTTTTTTTCTCCGTTCTTTGGTTATAGTCATTTAGTCGTTTTTGTTAACCCTTTTGTAAATGGTGCTTTGTCGTCATCTGTACTTGTAAATCATTTCCACCACAAAACACCTTAACACATCCTGACCCGAAGACCCCATCGTAAATTCACTTACATGTAGAAAAATAAATGCTTTGCTTTCTAGGGCAATTAATTTAATCCCTCCTTAGAGTGTATCATACATAAACCAATCGTTTTGGATTTGGTAACTAGAACTAGTTTAGCCTACTCTGCTTCCTCGCACGATACATCTAACCATATATCTCTTTTTTTCTCTAGCTCGGTCGCTTTGCTCACTTTGTTTTTTTGTTTTTTTTTTTTGTTCTTTCTGACGCGCGGTCATTTGCTCTAACTCAATCTTCTCTATTTCTCCACTATGTCTCTCTCGTGTTTCCATTACTCTATAGTTCATTCTTCTCTCTCTCTCTCCTCTGTCACTCCTATTTCTCACTCTTTTCACGCGACTCCCCTCTCATTCATACTATTCTCTCTCGCTCATTAGCTCGATCACTCACCTCTCTCTCTCTCACTCACTCACTAACTTCTCTTCCTTCTCACTCTCTCTCTCTCACTCACTCACTAACTTCTCTTCCTTCTCACTCTCTCTCTCTCTCCCTCACTCTTCTCACTCATTCACTTACTAACACACAATGCACAACAAGTGAGCGATATCCATTCGTTGGCAAAAATACAAACAAATAAAAGTTATTTTAGCCAGACTTAAAGTTAAGCTATTTTTAATTCTTTTTGACATGGTATTTTTTTCATTTTACAAGTAAAAGAGCACATGCACAACAAGTTAACGATATCCATTCATTTAACAAAAATACAAATAAATAAATCAGTAGTTTCAATCAGACTTAAATTTAAGCTATTTTTTTCTATTCTTATTGACATGGTATTTTTTTTCACTTTACCAGTAGAAGTGCACATGCACAACAGGCTAGCGATATATATATACATTTGTAGACAATTTACAAATAATAAAATGAGTAGTTTCAATCAGAATTAAATCTAAGCTATTTTTTTTTCTTATGGACATGGTATTTTATAGTTTATTCGTTCAAACGTGAAGATGCATGTACGTGCGCAAATTCCTCCGATAAGCGAAGCACCTCTCGAGAGCTAAGTAATGTCTTCGTTCACAGTAGGACTTCACATACGAACATTATTTCTGTAGTAGCCCTTGTATCATGCCACAGACTACCCCATATCTTTTGCATAGCTATCACATTTTCTCCTGTACTAAGTTGCGGCTGATTCTTTTCTTCATTCCATTGAAAATAATGCATTTCTTGTCCATCGTCATACCGCCATTTTGATGTGTTTCCAACACGTGTTCCTTGGATGAAAATGTCACCATTTGGTTGTTGGGGGTCTGGTATAGTCGCTACAAAACAAATAACAAAATGCATTTATCAAAAGTCAGGGTACAAGATAGATTATGTATTTATATGAAGTGGCAATGACTTCCGATTAGTAATATATTTCACTTTTTGCCGTTAAAATTGTTTACATTAAAGAGTGTTTGTCCAGCATACCGCGCTCGCACTATCACTTTTCGAAGTTCAGTGAAGTGTTAAATCTGGTTAAAAACCCTTCTGTTGAATCTATTTGAAATAAAAAATTATATTATAATGAACATTTGTACTAAGTTTACGGTGATAACAACTTCATGGTTAAGTACCTTGACCCAAATTTATCAGAATGAAACATTTAAGATTTACTAAAGTAAACATGGTTAAAAACTGTTTTTTCAAAGATTTCTAAAAAAAAGAACATTCAAAAGTATGTATCTAAATCAAAACTATGTATCCATATTCATGAACGTGAATTATATTCATTCTCTAGTAGTTAATTTGTTTAGATCTTCAATACTATTATATGAAATGCCATATACATTAAAAGTCAAAAGGCGGACACAATTATCAAACAATGCTTCTTTTGACGAATATTGCGGAAGTTATTTCATAATTGTAACTGCGATAAATAAAAGCGCTTAACTGACTGAAAAACCAAACAACAGAACTACATGAAACACATGTGACACTTTTAAATGTCATTGACTTCGTAATAACAAAAGTGCACACGATGAAATGTCTCGTCTAGTCTGCTTGTGAATAAGATTAACACAATGTTGACTGCGGTATCCCTATTTTTGACATTTTTACCAATTATGTCTGTTTGTTTTGTTCACATCGTTGTCAATATAATGGAATTTTATGCGACTGTCATACAAGTGCGAGTTTTAGCTAGCTATAAAACCAGGTTTATCCACCATTTGCTACATAATAAAATGCCTGTACCAAGTCAGGAATATGACAGTTGTTATCCATTCGTTTGATGTGTTTGAGCTTTTGAATTTGCCATTTGATTAGGGACTTTCCGTTTTGAATTTTCCTCGGAGTTCGGTATTTTTGTTATTTTACTTTTTACTGATCCTAATTGAATTTATGTTTAGATAAAGGTTTTACAATAAGTATCACATAACTTAGCATTATCAATGATCCATGAAAATACGGTCAAGGTCAGATGAACTATACTGGACAGACATGCTCACCTTACAATCATTCCATGACCTGATATAGTTGTTCTATTTCTTATAATATATGTGTATATAGTGCCATTCTGTTTAGTTAAGCATTTTTCAACTGATTTATAGTTTATTCGTATGTTATTCAGTTATGCCACTCTCCTGGACTAGGGGAATGGGGGAGGGGAGGGGTGAAGTCAGGAAAAGTAAAATAACAAAATACTGAACTCCAAGGAAAATTCGGAAAGTCCGTTATTAATAAGACAAAATCTAAAGCTCAAACACATCAAACGAATTGAAAACAACTGTCATATTCCTGACTTGGTACAGGCATTTCCTTAAGTAGAAAATGGTGGATAAGACCTGGTTTTGTCGCCAGCTAAGGAATTTAGTGCTTGTCGTTGGTTGCGGTCTGCCTTTTTTTCTTCGTTGTTCTAGGCGTAAATGATGTACACCTTGCAATCATTCATTACAACAAGCAAAGGAGATCTAATGCCTATGATATCTGAGACAAGGATCTAGCTAAGAAGAAAACTTAACATTGGCCAATGAACCATGACAATGAGGCCAAGGTCAGATGAACCGATCCAGACAGACATGCACACATCACAATCATTCCATACACCAAAGATAGTTGACTTATTCCTCATAATAAGTGATAGAATCAAGTGATAAAAAAAAACTATACTTTTAAGCAGTTGCTGAAACATGAAAATGAGTACAAGGACAACAGCCATACGCTAGACGGAAACTCTCAGAACATAAAGCATCTGTGTACAAGATATGAAGCATCCTGTCAAATTGCGTCCGTTCACATGTAAACTGTAGAATTTAGTTTTGACTTTTATCTCTGTAGTGTTTACAAACAGACTAGATTAGTATCAAGTATTTTGTTTAAATATAGGATTTTAGAAGCTAAAAACATTGCATCTTTTACAGCAAGATTGTTTTTGCTATCACATTGTGAGATGTTGAGATATTGAACATACACACTAACTCCAGGAAGAAAAGAAAAAAAAATGAAGTTACCAGAGGAAAAAGCTGGAGGGGGCATTAGAAAATGATCAGTTAGATAAAAACAGAAAGCAGACAATACCATGGCAAAAAACATAATATCGACAAAATGACAAACAATGACAAACATTACACAGAAAACTAAAAAACCCAACCAAAAACTGCAAATGAACTCAGATGATCAGGAAATAAATTTCAAGTGAAAACGAATACTGTAAACATATACATGTTCGGCTTTCGTCTCTTGAATTATGGTCAATGCAGTAAAATTTAATGAATAACCAAGCAGATATTATATATGCATGATTCAATTGCGAACAATTGATGGTCAATTGAAGTGTGTTTTGCGCACATTTCCTTCCGTCTCAGTTTCAAAGACTAGCTACTTGAGAAAACAAATTAAACATTCAGTCAATCTGCACACATTATCTGTGAAGTATAAAACAATTACAGTCAATTCTATACCAACTATGGAATATTTTATGTCTGAACAAATTCTATCATGTGATGAATTAAGCAAATCTGTGAACTTTCAATAAATTCAATACAATATTTGTTGTTGGAAGCTTATAAATCAATCTTATTGATAATGATAAAGAAAAAGTGCACAGGTACTTTTGATATAAAGCAGTTCTGTCAATTTTTGTTCCATGCTTAAGTATACAGTATAATATTGTGTGTTACCAGTACAGAACTGTGAATTTTGCGCATTGTTAAAGGCCGTACGTTGACTATATATGCTTACATATACGTCATTTGGTCTTGCATAGTTGTCTCTTTGGAAATCAGACCATATCTTCCTTTTTTTTTAAATGTTTAACTCCGCCACATTGGTTGCGCGCTGTTCCAAATCAGGAGCCTGCTATTCTGTGGTTGTCTTTGATTGCTGTATGTCTTATTTGTTTCTAGTTTATTGTTTTAGCAGAATTGATATTTTCCTTTGGATTTTTAAAGATATTGTCATGCCGGTACCTTTTATAGCTTATTACACTGCATGGCTTTAGAAAGAAAAGTTAGGATATAGGCGCAATCAGGTAGTGCTTAGTTTTCGAAATATCTCTTTGACTTTTCCATAACGGTATGGATTTGTATGGGTTAAATGTGTAAACTGTAAAGCACCAATTTCGGGGATATTTTTAGTGTAGATTAAACACTCAAAACTATATCAGAAAAAACAGGTGCAATGTTTTTATATGCGACAAAATGGAAATTAATTGTTGTCTTATGTCATTAAGTCCGAGTAAAACTTAATTAGGCCGGTTTACATTAGGATGTATTTAGGTGAAATAAAAAAAAATCTAGAATTTAAAATTGATACTTGAGTCAGAAGAGTATTAGTGAAGGAACAAAATAAGCCAAAATATTTGATAGGTTATGGAACTCCTTTTTGAGATATTTGTTTTTTTAGGAAATGGCGGGAAAAGGCTGACTCGGACTTTTACCTTATATTTAGCATCGTCATGATTTGAAGTCTCAAATCGTAAGAAAAAAATTCTAGAATCTGCTTAAATTTTAGTTAAATAACTTTTTATAAGCTATTGAAGTCTTTTAAGAAAAGAAAAGTGTGTGATATGGTGCAGAATAGTTTATTCTGTATTGTAGGAAAACCCCAAGGAGTCCGAACATCTGACAAAATTCCTAACCAGATTAGGACAGTTAAACAGGCATATTTATAATCTTATGATATTTATTTAAGTATTGCACATGATCGATAATTTAATTGCAATTTTCATAATTTTTGCAGATCGGCGGGTTATTCTAGATCCAGACAAACGTAATTTATTCTTCTATAGACAAAATTAATTTTCTGTCAATAATGAAAATACAAAATTCATAATAATGTTTACAACTCATCAGTGTTTATTTGTGAAATTTGAACCCGGCAAATGAGATTAAATTAATAGCAATTTATTAAACAATAAAATGATGCAATAGATGTTCTTTTATGTGTTTATTTTGTTTGATTTTAATCATGGGCGGATCCAAGATTTTAGGTTTGTTTTGGGGCTGGGGCAAATTAAAATTTTCTTTATTTTTTAGGTAAAATTATCGAAATATTCTTTATTAAGCTGAGGACAACCCATGCTTTGCAAATTTTAGGGGGGCGCACGCCCGCCACGCCCCCGTTAATCATAACTGTAATTTCAGATTTGTTTGCTTTTCTTTGACATATGATTTTTAATTTAGTTAGTTTCATTTTAGAATTATCTATTTATCTACGGTGGTTGTGTTGCTAAGTAATTAAAAATGTTCTTGTCATGGAAACTGCAATTCATTAGTCATATCTAAAGGTCTTGATGGGGTTTACAGAATATAATTATTAGAATAATTGTGGGGAGTACACAATAATGGGTAAAATAAATAAAGAATAGAGAGAATTGGTCTAAAATTTAAAAACAATAAAGAAATGAAGGATCAGCATTCAGACCCTCTGTTTTATTTATTTTACATTTTGTTGAAACAAAATCTTTATTTGATTTTTTTTTTTTAAATGCGTACCTTACTAAAATCACATTTATTCTAAAAAAGCATTTTTTTTTTTTTTTTTGGAATTATATAAATAGAAAAAAAGTAGCCCTTTTTGTTTAATTTGTTCATTCATTATCAAATAAATCCTTTCTTTTAATTTGAGAGAAAAAAAAATAACAACAACAACAAAAATACAAGAATAACGAAACAAAAAATGGTTGATACAGCAGTAGAATTGGTCAATACGCCATTTCATAATCAAATGAATTATGCGAAATATAATAATTGTTATAAGCGTACAAAACATTGTGATTGGCTAACAACGTCCTTAAGAATGGGAATTCAATCAATAAAATGATGTTTCATTGTAAGAAGAAATGTATGGTCACTACCGACTTGATTCTCCTATCCGACAGCTAACCCCATGTTAAAGATAGGGCATTGTTTTGTTCTTCGTGGTGTATATAATGCTGTCACATTCGGTCTGAATGTGGAACGGTTAAATCAAATACCTCCTTTGCTACGCCAGAAAAATCGACTTTTAATTGTAGCCAACAAAAGACGCAAATCAATAATAAAATTTAACAAGATTGATTATATGCTAGTTTACAAGAAGTATTACACAAAAAGAAATGTCAACTTAACTGTCAACATATGTCTTTTCTTTATCCGGAAATCTTCACGGGAATCCACAGAATATTACGTCCAATAGGTCACAATTTAGTATGATGTTGTTAGTAAATAAAAGTGTCAATCCAACTGCTGAGAATGTTGATGTCTATCGATGTCTAAGTCTATGTTTATGTCTAGCTTAAGGGTCTGCATTTAAATACTTGTAACGGAAAGTTCTAGATAACCGTAGATGTTTAAATTACGCATTTTTTGTTATGATCATTCTGGAAACGTTATGTAAGTGAAATAGAAAGTTCTAATCATTCCATGAGTATCACTGGATTGTTCCAGTTATTTCTAAACTGCATAGTTGTAACACAATGTGTATTATTTTGTACACAATGTAAACATATATAATAAGCCACACAAAACAAAAAATGCAAACTAAATAAATATGATAGTTACAATATCATAACACCTTCTAAGGAGAGAGCCGGATACAATGTCCGGTTTCAGGGTAGTTGGCCTGTTGCTTTTACATTTCTTACCTCACTTTCCAAATTGAAGTAAAAGATTCCCGCCCCTCATCCCGATAGCTATTTTGCAATATCTATCAAATGGTATTTAAGAAATACATGTATGTTTCCATCCTGCCTATGCATGAAATATTTGCCACTGGGCAAGCTTATTTTTTTTCAATTTTGGTATGCGTATACAATTAGGCAATTCTTTCATTTTCCTCTTTTTCTGTCTTCTATATTTCTCCAATTCAACTTCCAAAAGAGAGTCTTTCATTTTTCTGATGTTTGAGAAATTTAGTAGTTTTGATGATATCGACTTTTCAATGTTGATTTAAAATATAAAACTTAATTTTCAAATCTTTGTAATATACGGAAGCCTTTTAGGGCCATGCTAATTAAATTTTTCCAATTTGACATAACAGATTAATAATTTGATATAACAAATTAATAATTTGATATAACAGATTATCAATTTTATATAACAAATTATCAAATTGATATAACAAATGATATATTTGATATAACAAATTATCTATTTGATATAACAAATTATCGATTTTTTATAACAAATTATGAGAATTTGATATAACAATTTATTTAATTTGATATAACAGATTATCAATTTGATATAACAAATTATTAATTTGATATAACAAATTGTTAATTTGATTTAACAGATTATCAATTTTATATATATATTTTTTGTATTGATGGACTGTTTATCTGACGTCCATTGACAAATAACTAATGCATATTCATTTATTTGAGACAGTTTTTGGACTAGTTTCTCTGTTTTGTACATGGGACCTGGGGCCATGTCAACGAAGCTGTCTTAGGACTAGGATATGTCTTAGGATGGTCTTAGGACACGTCTTAGTCCTAAGTCAGGTTAACGAAAGTCTCCTTAGTTAGGACTTTTGTAAAATGATCTTCGGATGCTTAATACCTTATATGCAGATACCTTATGTTGCGAAGTTTCCATCAGTCATATGTTCATTATCCTTGACCTGATTTTCATTGTTCAGTAACTGCTTGAAAAAGTTTTTTTTTGTCAATTGAAATACTAACTTATTATTAAAATAAGATAACTTTATTTGGTATATGTAACGTCTACATGTCTGTCAGGTAGCGTTCATCTGACCTCAACCTCATTTCATGGATCAGTGATCAAGGTTAAAGTTTTGTGATCAAGTCCATATCTCAGATACTATAAGCAATAAGTCAACTATATTTGGTGTATGGAATGATTGTAAGGTGTACATGTCAGACTGGCAGGTTTCATCTCACCTTGATCTCAATTTCATGGTTCATTGGACAATGTTTAGTTTTATGTTTTGTCTATTTCTCAGATAATATAAGCAATAGGGCCACTTTATGTGGTGTATAGAATGATTGTAAGGTGTTCATGTCTGACTTGCAGGTTTCATTTTACCTTGACTCATTTGCATGGTTCATTGGACAATGTTTAGCTTTTGTAGTTCGTCATTTTCTCAGATACTATATATGCAACAGGGCCACTGTATGTGGTGTATAGAATAATTGTAAGGTGTAAATGTCTGACTGGCCGGTTTCATCTTACCTTGACCTCATTTTCATGGTTATTTGGACAATGTTTAGTTTTGTGGTTTGGTCTATTCCTCAGATACTGTAAGCCATAAGATCACTATATTTGGTACTAGTAAATGGAATGATTGTAAGGTATACATGTCTGTCTGGCAAGTTTTATATGACCTTGACCTCATTTTCATGGTCCATTGGTCAATGATAAGTTTTCATGATTTTGTCAGTTTATCGTATACTTTAAGCAATAGGTAAATTATATTTGGTATATATAACTATTGTAAGGTGTACATGTCTGGCAGATTCATATGACCATACCGCATTTTCATGGTTCTTTGGTCAAAGCTAAGTTTTCTTGGTTTTGTCATTTTATCAGATACTATAGAAGCAATAGGTCACCTTTTTGTGTATGGAATGATTGTAATGTGCCATATAAAAATAAGAAGATGTCTGTCAGCCAGGGTTAATATTACCGTGACTTCATTTTCAGAGAACATCAATAATACTATGTTTATGTGGTCCTTCTAGTTCTAGGAAAACTTTCATATTACAGACTTTCAATTTAAATTCAATCATAACTAAAGTACGCAAGACATTTAAGCGTGCGCACTCTTGTTAACTATTTTGCATACTTTGCATTAACTATAACAGATAAAGACAAAATTTAACAGCAAAAATGTTGAGCAAGACAAGACATACAAATGGGTCAACATTGCCAAAATTGTCAGTTTCCTACTCATAGTAGTTATTGTCGTTTTACCCTTTTATGTGTAGGGCAAGAACAATAGAAGATAAAGGAAACTATAAACAAAAGAAATTATCAACTAAACAAGATTTACAGAAGTCAACAAAGCCTAAATGGTGAGTCCATTTCTATAAAAGTTATTGCCCTTGAATGCTGATTATTATTATTATAAAAATAAGAAGATGTGGTATGATAAATGAGAAAACTATCCACCAGAGTTCAATGAAGTGGATGTAAGCAATGCAACTAGAGGCCAATGATGACCTTCAATAATGAGAAAACCCATACCCTATACATGCTATAGTCATCTATAAAAGGCACTACATAAAAATTTGAAACAATTCAAACTATAAATATAGCGGCCTAATTTATAACAAAACAATTTATGAAAAACATATATGAACACCGTGCGGGACAAATTTGCAATTCCAGAATTGGCAAATCTGACTTTGTCGGTTTACAAGATATCAAAAATATTTTTGCCCAAGTGATAGATAATCAAAAATTAAATTTCCCATATGTCCCAACATGTCACCGTTGTCACTGTTGTCACCACAGCTGATTAAAGTACATTTCCATGGAAATTTAAAATTCCATGGAATATTCGAAGTTCCATGGGAAAAGTTAAAGTTCCCATCGGAAAAGTACTTTTCCCATGGGAATTTTAAAGTTCCCATGGGAAAAGAGGAATACAGAGAGTTCCAATGGAATTTAACTTTTCCGATGGGAACAGTTTATCTTCCCATGGGAACAATTTTTCTTCCCATGGGAACAATTTTCTTCTCATTGAAACAGATATTTTATGTATGGAACATGTTTTCCGTTTGATTGTTTTCTCCTAGAAAAATAAAAATTTGTTGAAAATGCAGGATTTATGTTAAATTAATGCAGTATGCGGGTTTTCTACAAAATGTCAATATGGTTTCATATCTAAAGCTGCTCTCAACATGCAACTTCCATAAAACTCTGATTATCCAGTTAAATATGAAGAAATGGCAAGTAAGTTTTAAATAAGTTGTGTGTGTTTTCTATTATTGAACTTATTGGAAAATAGATAATAAATGTTTAACAACTTTTTTCCGGTGCTTAAAAATATCCCATTTTTTAAATTTTTTTTATGCAAAATACAAGACCCATAAAACAAAAACACTATAACCATGATAACATGCTGAGATAATATATTCATTTACAATCTGTATACACGTGCGTAATTAACGGGTTCTGGTTGAATGAGCATGAATTTCGAACGATTACACACAGATGACGATCAATAGAGTGTGGCACGTGTCGTTAAAACATTTACATGGTAATTACTAAAGATGTGATTATATAATTTGGAATTATTTTTTTAATTTAAAATAACATAGCCTACTTTTATATTTCATGTCCTTTGTGGCAACTGTATCATCACATCAAGTCCCTAGTGCGTATTATTGAGGTGGTCATTTGTGGTATTTCTACGGACGTCTTTATTTCAATATTTTGATTCCTTTCGTATTATATTTTGTATAGGCAATTTATGTAGATAAATTACAAGAAAAGAAAAAAGTAAACTGAAGTCATATTATTAGTCTCCGTTGTATTGTTTTAAAACTTAACATTGACATGGATTAGTGATTTCTGTGACATATACATGTACATGTACCAAATGTACAAGTTTGTTACTTTGAGGTTTTTGTGTGACTTATCTTCGTTTTTGTTTTGTTTTATTTAAACACATTTTATTTTCAAAAGTAGCATATGGGATTGAACACATAATACATAAGATAATAACGAAAACAAAATAGAAATAGATGTAATACAAACTATAAACAAAACGAAAATGCAATATAATATTTTTGTAATATGAACTGGCGTGAAAAGTAGGAATTCAGAATTTTAATTGTATGCGAAGTTCTGAATCTTTGTGTAATTCTGATATAAGATTGCACAGATTCAAAATTGCTTTACTTTGCTCTGAGACTACTATAACACAGTATAGTAGTCTCAGCTTTGCTGAAATGTATAAAGGTCACCGTGAACAGCCAATATAAGGTCAATTGGCATAAAATATCTTTTAAAATCAAAACAATATTTCTCTTGCTTCATTGTGAAATGGGCACTCCAAAAATTGTCAATACAATCCTCAACAGCATGGCTACAGCTGCATGCAGGATTTAGTTTAATATTAACACAGATCTGCATGCGGGATTTAGTTTAATATTAACACAGATCTGCATTTAAGGAGCTTCGCATACTTCTGAACCATGAATGATATTAAGTTTTCTAACACCACAACTAAAGAAGAAGGGTGGCTGTTTTTATATTTCAGAAAGTCCATATGTCGGGGTTTAAAATTCCATTCAATAGAAGTAGATGGGAAAAAAAGATGTTTTGGTTATATCTAGTCTATGACGCGGGTACTACATAGTTGTTACTAATTCGTAAATTATAATTTAAATTTGACCAATAATTGGGAGCATTAAATCGCAGAGATAATCAAGGGCAGTCTCTTTATGTAAAGAATATAACACAATGAGCTTTCTTGACTTTCTTCTGTCTACTAGCAATTTCCGGCCTATTTCGAGGTGTCAGATCACCAATTAAAAATCCCATCTGTTCAACCAAATTTTCAATTTTCACAGCTTTCTAAATATTTTACCTTAAGTTTAACTTCAAAGAAACCAGGTATATCCTGAATTGTACATGTATCACCTTTCTACATTTTCAACCCATGTTTAAAGTCTTATAAGAAAATTCTGATCTTGAAAACACAGGTACTACCAAAATAACTCCCGGTTTTCTGGAAATCTTAAATTAGTATACTATGTAGCGCATTAATCCTGAATTTTTAATACAAACTCATAGACAAGTGAATTTTGACTCAAAATGGTCTAAATATATTTCCTTTCACCAAAAGTTTCATTTCTGCAACTTTGTTGGTTAGTTTAAGTAAACAATGACATCAAAAGCACTATTTTGTGTCAGAGTAGGGCTACTTTACATACGTTCTAAATTGGAGGGAGTAATTGGTGGTCTGACACCTAAACGAAATATGTAGCTTAACGACTGACATATGTATGCATATTCCATAATTAGTATAATAAAGGTTAAGTTTATACGATCAAATTTATTTCTTTATAATGCATATTTCAAGTTTTCAAGTAAATATAGGGAATTAATTGAGAGCAATTTTTTAATGGATTCTCTCATATCTAGTTAGAAACCCTAATTAACTAGCGGTGTTCCGTGTAAAATTGTTTCCAATATTTTTTTATCTGGGACTAATATACATTTATAAAATCTTTTTATGTCCCAGTATTTATATAATACCTTTATTTTTAATTCCTTAACTTGACCATCTGCATGGCTAAGGAAATTATTGCCGGAGGTACTGTGAGGTGACACTTCCAGGTATTCAAGCGATTTCCTGTCGGGCTTAAAACTCTTATTACACGTAATGCAGGTTTACGCACCGCACCGCCTGCTGAGCAGTGTACGCGCGGACGGTAATTTGGAACTTTATTTAAAAAAATCATCTGTTATAATATACATCATGTGTACATTGATATACTATGTATTACTAAACTCATACGTGTAGTCAATTTTACTACCAGTTGTTTATGAAATACAGTTCTCGTGCAATGAATGATATTTAATTCCAACCAAAGATTTGAGGAATTAACAATTTATTGAGATATTTTCCATCGGTAAAATTTGAAAAATGTAAGTTTGTACTACTTGTCAATAATAATGGATATTTCAAAACATTTAAATATTAATTCACAAAAATGAACGCACTTGCCGATCGTTGGTTTAGAAAGATAGAAAGATTCGGAACTAAAGATAGTCACAATTAAAATATGTATTTTGAAAAAGACAAAACCGCCAGAACAGATCTGATTTAAATCCAGGGTCCGTATATGCATAATGGTACTTAAGTTAAGATTTGACCCGAACGGACGGATTTTTCTACATGTTCTACAATAAATTTATACAACGATTGGATATTGTTTTATGCATATATGTCCAGATCTATATAGAACTTACTTTGCTTCGTCGAAAGTACGAATATAGAAAAATCACAGATTTATATTTCAACTAGAACGTTCTAGAACAGTTAAAGAAATGATTACAATTGTTAGTTATTTTGTACATGTATAACTATAATGCGAACCTTGTGAAATAGCACGTGAAATCCCAACTAAGCGTGAATTCTTTGGAAAAGCGACGGTTCTATTAATACCTATTGTCAATTTCAAGTTCTGTTTCGACATGCATTGTAATATATGTCACTGGACGTTAAAATTCATCATTAATTTCGTCTTCGTCAAATATTGCTGTTGGTTTCTTTTCTTTTTTTTTTTATTACATATACATAAATACACCACAAGTTATTCCTATGTAATCTCATTTAGATATTTAATGCAAAGTAAATTTTAAAGATGAAAGTCGTATTAGTTCGATAATGCTTCAAACTAAATATAAACTGAGAATATATGTATAACTGCCATATTCCTAATCCCGGACATTCATTTGTGTAAATGAAGAAAAGATAACAATGATCGGTATCTGAGTGAATCTACGTCTCAATCAAGCTTCATAAAGATATTACAGAATATTCAAGATTTACAACTTTTCTTGAATATGATTGCCAATGAAATAAACTATGCAGGAGATTTCAAATTAACCCAATTAATTTGTGTGTGTACTATAACAACTGAAACCGTAATTCTGCTGTAGTGCACGTCGATCGTATCTGTAACAGGAAGGCGTATGGTAACCATACTACCTTATTAAGTTCAAAAGTACATAACAACCCTTTCTTTGTGCATTATACGCTCAGGAACATACATCTTACTATTTTGCATGGATTGGTAGCCAATGTTACTTTTCACCTGTAGTCCTTAACCAAAAGCGTTGTTTTTGTTCTCCATCTGACAAGCTTAATTTTGGATCAAATGATCATACAAGTATGGAGGCTAGGATTTATAATTCGGCTAATCTGGATGACTTCGTGCAATACCACCGCTCCGTATTCATTATAATTTTACATAAATCATTTAAATTTTAGATCCTTCAGTTTGCATATAAATATGAAATTTAAATTTCGTATGGCTTAGTACAACCTGCAAAACATTTTATTTGATGTCACCAATAGTAAACATATAAAATGAAACAATAACTTACTACTAGTATACCAATATAGACTTTTGTTGTATGATTATACAAACCGAAATCACTACTAGACGAGGGGTTGACACGCTCAAATTAACAAAATTGTGTTTCAAAGAACCAATGCACCAAATTGATTTTATAGGATTTAGTTTAACATTTTAACCTGTTCAAGGAATGTATTACTTGACAAGAACAATTTAAATGTAGGACAAAATCGGCTTACAACACGAAATTTGTTCAAAGAATAGTACCAAGCATGTGACAAAATGACGGGTATGTAACAGAGGTATCGCAATTGCAGATGGATTGGTGGATAGTTACTGTTTGTTCAACGTTCAGTGACAAGTATCTCATGCATATTGCAAGACCAAACTAAGTTGGGCAGACGACAAAAGCGAAATTGTGACAAATTCGTTGTTCAAAATTTATTTTCAAGTGTTATTTAGGAAGTCAAACATGTATATGGAAAGTAAATTTTACTATTATTTATTGAATAAAATAAAAAGATCAAAACCTCTAAAAGAAAATAAACCCGGTGAATGACACTCCTTGTTGTTGAATTTGGGTTTGGCTGACCTTAATTGATATTGTGTTTTAAAACAATTATTCAAATTAAATATACAATTATTTAACTTTTTTTTTTGGAAGTCATTGACCCTAAAACATAACAACAATACAGGCTTATAGTATTTTGAAGCATTTTGAAGCATTCAAATATAATGAAATGTATGATGATTTTTACGAATAAAAGAAAAAGCAAGTCGGCCCAAAAATGATTGATATTTCAAAGAAAATGTATAGTGTGTTCATTGTAAACTTAAACCAGAATGCGTATAAATGTCTCTATTATAACAGTCACAAACCACTTCTAGAATTAAAATCAGCGATTTACCATTCATGCAATAATATTTTGTCGAAAGTGATCGAGATGCCCTTATTAGGTAATTCAAATTCTCGGACACTTAATTTTTTCCAGAACACGTTATAGTTAATATCAGAGCCATATAATACATGTATTATATCTGGGACTTTAATACTAAGTATAATAGTCCCAGATTATATTATCTGTTAATATGCATCCTTCCTTTAAAGTCTTGTTTTTCTTAAACACTTTAGGACTGTATATCGGGGCACTGCCGAAAATAATCTTTCAAAAGCAAATTTAAGTTTCAACCTTAAAAACTTGTATGTCAGATAATTTGACCACATGACAAGAAATTCTACAATAAACATTGGTCACGCACGACAGATTCCGATGTAAGACACGTGCCGTTACAACAGCAAGTTTACACGCATCAGCGCACACAGGTTTGTCGAATAGGCCAGTTGATTGGAGGAAAGTTTCCGAAAACCACGCCTACCTTAAACTAATACCCAATCAAACGCCTTTGACAAAACATAAATAATACATATATAAGATTACAGAGATTTGGTTGCGTATACAATATTTGAAAAGTTTAGACTCTTAATTCAAACTTAGAAGTATAGAATATGCCCGTAAGGCAAGTTTCGCAATTTTACAATAAATTTTATACATAATTTCACCTACCTAGTGAGGAAAAATACAAATTTCAAAAAATTTGCAAATTAAAACTATTTCGAATTGTTCTCTATGTGTTATAGTAGTCTCAGTCTATTAGTACAAAAATCACCAGCAATTAAAAATCAAAATATTTCTTTCACCTGTATCCAATCGGAAAAATAATTCATTTTAGTCTTTGATCTAGATGCAAAAGACGACAATGCTCCTTACAGTTAAAACAGTCTACTCCAAATTTCATAGCGTATGCAGAGCTTGACAGATACCCATTACTGTCCTATGTAAAGTTGCGAATGATACATTTCTAGAGTATACTTCTTAATGGAAAAGAAAGTAAAATTTGTGTTGAATTATACAAACTTGTGTTTTTATATTATGCTAATAACGGAATAGAAACTAAGTGGATATCATATACATGTATGAAAAATATTTTTGATAATTACGGTATGATCTGCGGTATGATTATGTCCAATATTATAATGCACAGTTTGTGATAAATGGGTGTCAAAATGTATTAAACAAAAACCCAAAGACCAGTTTCAACAAGAATGCTTTGCTTTTATTGCAGAATCGCATAAAACTTAATGTTATCGTATTTTTAAAAGAATTAACAATTTGAAAAAAATACTTTTCATTTTTACCTTACTAAATTCATTTATATATTATGCAAATATAGATGTGGTAGTCACCACTTGCCGATTGAGTCTGGAAGGTGGCAGGATTTACAGAGAGAAAACATAATCTGCCGTCTCTGTGACACAAACAACATCGGTGACGAGTACCATTACATTATGAATTGTAGAACATTTAAACTATAGAAAGAAGGAAATTTTTACGGAACTACTGTTAGTCAAACCCTAATATCTTTAAAGTTGATCAACAGTTTAACTCATCAAATATTGTAATATTAGAAAAACTATGTAAAAGTTATAAATGTGAAAGTCAGTCCTCCAAGTTAATTTAATTGTATCGTTCACACATGCATGTAATAATTTTACCTTATAGTTATGTTTATGTATGTTCTCGATAACTAGTAATTGACGTTTTATGAGAAATAAAGTATTTGTATTCCTTTTAACCATAAATTACACCAAGACAGCCTACCGGTAAAGTACAAGTGGATATATCATAAAGTATATATTAAATCCTCATCCGTCCTTGTAAATGCAAAACTCTGGATTCTCTTTGATATTTACCTGAGAGATCATAAAAGACAAATCTAACAAGACTTTCAAAGGTGTTTGCCAAAATGAATTGAAATAAAAGTATTTTGTGTAGACGAGTAACAATATTGCATTAGCATGATTAGGAAATTTAACCAAATGAATGAAATAAACTTTAAAAAGTAAGTGCACATCTTTCTAGACGCGAAAACCACGCATATCGAGTTACGTCGACGAAAAGAATAGGTACATTAATAATAATTATGAAGTCATTTTCATGAAATTATAGGATTATAATTAGAAAACAATCTTAAACACGATTCGTGATTCCCCATGTATATAGATTAAAACAGATTTATAATTTTTATTCTTAAATTAAATTCTGAAATACAAAGGCATGGCTCTGATACTTGACAGTTCAGCGAACACTATTACATGAAATGCACGATGCTATTGATCGAAAACAAAGGTGAGAGATTCAAATTGTAAAATCAGCCGCTCGACGGTAGAATTTCTATCAATCATTCAACGGTAATAAAAGACTTTTGAGTGTAAAAGTATGATAGAAATACTTTTAATTTATTGAAATTACATTTTTTTATCAAATGGAATGCTTGTTAAACTGTTCCAGTCATGGTTACTTTGTCAGTCCATTGCGATATTTCATAGCTCTTTACAAATTCTGAAAAAGAAAAAGAAAAATAATGTTCCCATGGGAAAATATATCTTCCATGGGAAGAATTTTAGTTCCCATGGGAAGAATAAATGTTCCCAAGGGAAAAAGGTGTTCCATGGGAAGAAAAATTAGTTCCTTGGGAACAAAAATTCCATGGAAATTTAGAATTTCCATGGAAGAAACTATCTACTAATGTTCCCATGGGAAATTGTAGTTCCGATGGGAACTTTAAAATTCCATGGGAAAATACTTTTCCGATGGGAACTTTAACTTTTCCATGGAATTTTAAATTTCCATGGAAATGTACTAATCAGCTGTGGTGACAACAGTGACAACGGTGACATGTTGGGACATATGGGGAAATTTAATTTTTTGATTATCTATCACTTGGGCAAAAATATTTTTGATATCTTGTAAACCGACAAAGTCAGATTTGCCAATTCTGGAATGGCAAATTTGTCCCACAGTGTTTATGACAGACATGAACCAAAAACAATCACTGAACTATGTACAAGGCTCCTGACTTTGGACTGGCAGAATATGGCAGAGTTGATATCTCCACAAGAGACCAAATGACGTAGAAGTTAACAAATATAGGTCACTGTACAGCCTTCGACAATGAGCAAAACCCATACCACATAGTGAGCTATGAAAGGCCATGAAATAACAAATGTAAAACTATTCAAAGTAGAAAGCTAAGTGTCTGATATATGCACAAAACAATATACGAAAAACAAATATGATATACAGCAACACATGACAACCACTGAATTACAAGCCCCCAACTTGGGACAGGCACTTAGAAAATGTGGCGAGGTTTAATATGTTTGCTGGTGCCAAACCCTCCCTAACCTGGGACAGTAGTGTAACAGAACAATATAAGAACTAACTACAAAAATCAGTTGAAAAGGGTTTTTCTGCTCTTTGGTCGGGTTGTTCTCTTTGACACATTCCACGTTTTCATTCTCATTTTTATTAACTCATCAGAACTTAACAAAGCAGAGGAACAGCTAACAAAATCACAGCCGGATGTGGCTGGAAATTTATTCATCCCTATAACAACAAGAATGTGTCCATAGTACACGGATGCCCCACTCGCACTATCATTTTCTATGTTCAGTGGACCGTGAAATTGGGGTCTAAACTATAATTTTGCATTACAATTAGAAAGATCTTATAGGAACATGTCTACTAAGTTTCAAGTTGACTGGACTTCAACTTCATCAAAAACTACCTTGACCAAAAACTTTAAACTGAAAGACCAAAACTTTAACCTGAAGCGGGACAGACGGACGGACGGACGAACGGACAGACGGACGGACGAACGGACGGACGGACGAACGAACGGACGCACAGACCGAAAACATAATGCTCTTAGGTGGGGCATAAAAAGACACAAAGTACAGATCTGTTAGTACTCACAGTTACTGACAGTTAGTTCAAAGCCAATAACAACTAATGAAAACCAGGTTTGTGAGCACTAAACCCACCCATAACATGGGACAATGGTTTAACAGCACAACATTTGAACAAACTGTACAAATTTGTTGCAATTGACTTAACTCAAAGTATTGCTAAAGGCACAAAACAACTAATATAAAACCATAGACACAAAGCACTGAAATAAGAGTACTCACAAGTAGTATTCAAATGAATTTTATCGAAATGTTCATCAACAGGATAAAATAGGCTTTTTATCATTGCTGGTTTTCTCTCCATTTATAACATTTTTTGAATTTTGTATATTTATAGGTCAAACATTTTGGTTTTCATGAGCATCAACAGGTCAATACTGAAGAGGAAACTTAAAGTTGATATTTTTCTACATTGTGTGCTTCTTTGATTAATGCGAAATGGAATGCGTTTTTTCCTACAAAAGAAATAAGAAATTTCAACATAATGGCTATAAACAAAAAGGAGTACTATTATTGATGCAGAAGAACATAATTGTGTAAATGCAACAACATAAATTTTATATTGAAAGAAGGGACAAATGAAGAAAAAAAGAAAGAAGGGACAAATGAAGAAAAAAAAGAAAGAAGGACAAATGAAAAAAAAATGAGTATTTTGTTGTTGAAATGAACAATTGCTTTATCCACTCAATTACATCGCTCCATCGAATAAAGATGTACAGAGGAAGATCTTTAAAGAAAAAATGAAAAAAAAGAAAAAAAATCTCTAACAATTGTACGAATATGTCTATTAGATGGAATAATTTATACACTGGACTCTTATGTAGCGGATTGAATAATTGTAAACAGCAAGCTGAAACAGAAGAAAACTAAAACTCAACATGAAAATTGTTTATTTTATTAAATCTGCAAATATGAACATAATATACTGAACACCACAAAGGGTTGTGGTGTTATGAAATTCAAATCGGTTGCTGATTAATGTATTGCAATGAAAAAATAACAAAGAAAACAATACATAATTTGCTTATTAATGTATTGCAATGAAATAATAACAAAGAAAACAATACATAATTTGCTTATTAATGTATTGCAATGAAATAATAACAAAGAAAACAATACATAATTTGCTTATTAATGTATTGCAATGAAACAATAACAAAGAAAACAATACATAATTTGCTTATTAATGTATTGCAATGAAACAATAACAAAGAAAACAATACATAATTTGCTTATTAATGTATTGCAATGAAACAATAACAAAGAAAACAATACATAATTTGCTTATTAATGTATTGCAATGAAACAATAACAAAGAAAACAATACATAATTTGCTTATTAATGTATTGCAATGAAACAATAACAAAGAAAACAATACATAATTTGCTTATTAATGTATTGCAATGAAACAATAACAAAGAAAACAATACATAATTTGCTTATTAATGTATTGCAATGAAACAATAACAAAGAAAACAATACATAATTTGCTTATTAATGTATTGCAATGAAACAATAACAAAGAAAACAATACATAATTTGCTTATTAATGTATTGCAATGAAACAATAACAAAGAAAACAATACATCGTGAAAAGAAAACTATAAAATGTGCTTTTTCAATTTATTTAGTCAGAATATGAAATATTTTTTCAGTTCTAGTTTTCTTAATGAAATAAACAAGACAAAGATTTCAAAACAGTACTTATTTCTTTTTTTTTTTTTAAATATATAACACATGCATATGACATGTCATCATTTTATTTCAGTTAAATGATTTTATTTCATTGACTTCAAATAAAATCCTTCAAACCTTTATATTATAGTTTAGTGACTTGCATTTCTAATACTACATTAACTACATGTATTTCATAAACTTATAACAGTTTACTACCACACAGAATTTATTTTAACATACACATTACTGTATATTTATAATTTGAATCCCATGGGATTTTATTTTGTCCCATGGGTTTTATTTGTCCGATGGGATTTTTCTGGGACTATAAAATCCCATGGGACTGGAAAAAATCCCATGTTTTTAAATTCAAATTGCATATCAACTTTATAGTCTAGAGGTTTCAAACTTGGTATTTAATGAATCCCATGTTATTCTGGACATTTTGGTTATTTACAGGACTCCGTATCTTTAAGAAAGGGCGGCGGCGGATTTGCAAATGAGTGTTTTGCAAATTTAAAGTGTCCATTGTTCATACTATTAGCTCCTCTTAAATTACTGGGGCCAGTTTCACGAAGCTGTCTTAGGACTAAGACATGTCTTAGGATGGTCTTACGACAGATCTTAGATCTAAGTGGGTTTCACAAAGTGGTCCTAAATTAGGATATCTCTTAAAGTTAGGACTACACGAGAGGTGTCTTATGAAGGTCTTATGATAGTCATAAGTTTATTTGTATAAATTACACTAATTTTTATATTAATTTTGCAAATTATCTAATTATTACATTGTATCTAATTGTCTATTCTCCTTTTCCTGCTCATAACTAAATCTTTATAAGTTGACGGATTATCATGATTTGTCAACAATGAACATTCGATGTATAATCATGAGATATCATATCAGTCTAATATCATTATGACCTTTACCGTTGATCTCAAGGTCCTTTATATTCTTGTTTTCACAAAAGACCTCCACATTGAAACAGATTTTGTAGTTTTCTTTAATGTAAAAATAAAATGTTTGCTGTTGCTAAGCAACATGTGGGTTTCTATGCTCGATATTCGTCAAAAGGTTAATGATACTTAAAATGTTTATATTATAGTGTAACACTATATGAGAAAAATATATTACTAAATTCATACTTCAGATAACATACAGAATTCATTATTGAACGGTTGCTATGCACTTGTTATGTAGCTAAGTTGTTTATAAACATTAAGTGAACTACAAATGAACTAACTTTTCATTTCTAACTTAAAGTTGTTCATAAACAGACAATCTGCAATTAATTCAATTTGTTCAATAAAATGACTAATTGATTTGTAGTTGTTGTCTTTAATTTAAAATATTGTTTTGCTGTTGCTAAGCAACATTTGTGTTGCTATGTTCAATTCGAAATTTGTAAAGAATAAAGATGTATATGATAGTATATTGGAATGAAACACCATATGGAAAGAAAAATCTTCAAACAACTGCTAAATTCATACTTCAGAGGGAAAACACTCATTTTTAACCGTTGCTAGGCAACATTTCTGTTGCTAGGTTTTTTAGCATATTGTAAACGAAATCAAAGTAACTTTTCATTTGTCACTTCAAGTTCTTCCTAGATAAACAATATTATTTGAAATGGTTTAAATTTGTACCGATACAGCAATTAATAGGTGATAATTTTGATACTTAATAAAAACCGTTGCTAGGCAACCTTCCTTTCACTGGAACACAATAAAATCATTGTTTTTTGTTTTTTTCTTAAGTTTCTATAATAAGACCATCAATGATATTAATATAAACTTATTTGGAGAGGGGCCAAAACGCCCTTATCGTACCTTGTCCTTTGGTCCAAAAGTTAGGATATATGCATAGGTGTCTTAGGATGGTCTTAGGATAGTCCTTAAAGTTACGATGTCCTCACTCGAAATAAAATCAACAAATATGGCCTTCAGTCACTATTTGAAAATTATCTTTGTATAGCTTCTATCCTATATGTCTTCTTAAAATTAAGCATTCTTCGCAGCTATCCAAAAGTATGTTTGACGATGTCATAAAATTACGCTCATTTTAAATAATTCTTGCTGTTCGTTTTGAAGCTTAAACATTCTATCAATATCAGCAACATTGTTTGCACCTGATCAAATGGTATAACTTAAATTGTAATTTGGAAAACAGATGAATTTCGGTTTCAGAAAAAATTGGACTTCTTTTCTTACTAAGGCTGATTCAATACATGTAATGAAATCAGATGGACCTAAGGACAAAACTAGTTTATATAGCTTAAATTGCAAACCGATTATAGCTTCTAACAAAGTTTTGTGACAATCTAGTTTAGTTGTTGTAGGAAATTTGTTTATCATTTTAATAGTATATAATCATGTTTCTATTAGTATTACGTTAAAACTTTATTTTGCGTTATTTTTTGTTTTTTGTTTTTGTTTTTCATAAAATATGCTTGCTACCTTCCGCCCTTTACATATAATTATACTGAAATACATAAAATAAATTTCATTTGATTCTCTTTATATTTCTATTAATTTAATAAATGTGTTAGGATGGTCCTAGGACCATCGTAGATAGGATTGTCCAAAGATAGCTTTGTTTTACATCCTAAGACATATCTCAGACACGTCTTAAGACCATCCTAATTATTGTCCTAAGACATATCTTATGACATATCCTAGGATACTTTCATTGACATGGCCCTGGTGTCTTAAAACGAACGAATATAAGAGAGAAAAAGGACATCTTCGATCAATTTATATTGCATGTTTTCAAGTCAAAACGAAATGAATGGTTCTATTGAGATATAGCTGTTTCTTGGAGCATAGGTACATATAAGGATAAAAATTCTTCCTTCTTAAAATAGCCTGGCATGTTCCTTTATCAATTTCAATAGGAGCATGCAAGGATTAATTAAACATCCTTTAATTCACCCATGCATTTTTCTTTATAAATTTGTTTCAATATCTACTTTTGATTTGGAAACATTTTATTCAAAATAAAGACCAACGCGCGAGATCTAGAAGGATTGTGTCAGCGTGTGATGCTCGGATATATACGTCTGGAGTTTTAATTTCTGTTGAACAGATCACACTTGTATAATTTGAGCGGCCTAATAACTGTGTATTTATAGCTTAAGAATCGCGGATCATGAGCAATGCAAAACACATTTAGGTCTCTATTTCTTAACAGTTTTAGCGTATATCCTTTATGTCAAATATAGAGAAGGGGAAAACCACAGTCCATGCTTAAGTAATTTGATATATCAAATTTTACATTTTGCTACATCAATTAATAAATTGTTATATCAAATTATTGTAATTTGTTATATCAAATTGATAATCTGTTAACTCAATTTATTAATCTGTTATATCAAATTGGAAAAAGGTTAATTAGCATGGCCCTAAAAGGCTTCCGTAGTAATATTTTCAACTGTAGACAAATCTATCATTTCAGTTGCCTTTTTTTTTTTTTTTTTAGATAAAAGCGATGTCTTTCCAAAATTTTCTAATGTAGCCTACCCTTTGAATACAATCCGATTAACAGCAAAACGTTTAGTTAATGACTTCAATCGAGTAAACCGCAGGTGCTTCGGTATAATCCGATTTCACAGTCAATGAAAACTAAACAAAAAATGTTTAACATTTGAGAAAATCAATCGTTGTCATTTGAGCGATACAAGACTACAATACACTGTCAAAGAGCGCCCTTAACAAGATACGGGGCGATCTTTTAATTAACTTAATTAAAGCAGTTTTTGAATACTCTCAATGCTTTGCAGTTACACAAAGTACATTATTCGAATTAAACTACTAATCGAACTTATTTTAAGGAAAGACACCATATTCATTCGTTGAACTTTGTTACCGGCCTGTTTCTTTTGTTACTTTTGTTTTGTATCTGACTTGTACGAAGTTTCTAACTAGAAACTAGTACATTTTACATTTTCGGCCACACCAATTTAATTTCTAGTTCTACGGACTTTTCCACTCCAAAAATTGGGGCGAGAGAGCGATTTGAAAATTTCAATAAAAAATAATTTAATTTGCAAATTTTTGAGGCGAAGCTTGAAAAGTAAAGGCGAGCGATTATAATTCTTTTTTTGTAAACATAAAATCATAGGTTATGACAATATTGATCAAAACAAGATGGTATGAAACCTTGACATTTCTTTAATTTATCAACTGCTGAAGTGGTTTTTTTTTTGTTCCTGTTCACCAAGACATGTAATGCCAATTTTTAATTGCAGCATATTTATTACTTCTTGTATTACTGTTAGTTTCTGAGGACATCAGATCTTGAACTGGATAATTGAATAATTATTTGAACTGCTTTAAAAGATCTCCATTAAATTGTCATAGATGTCTTTCCTCCTTCACTGGACATGACTGATAACTAGCAATGGGGCGGGTGTCTTGCAAGAAGCAGGAACTGCTCATCATTCCGGAACACCTGTGTTCACCTCCAGTTTTTGGGGGTTCGAGCAGTTCGTGGATGTGTGTACATTTTAGTTTTTGTGTTGAATGCACTGTAAAATTGTGTTTAGGGCCTAAACACTTTCCTAAGCACATTGCATGTTAACGAATTTGTTACATGTTTAGGGGCTAAACATGTTTAATATCTAAACATGTTTAGGAAAGTGCTTACAGTCTAAACGTGTTTGTCCTTCAAGTGTTTAGTCTGATGACATGTTTAGGTTGAATGTGTTTAGAATGTAAACATGTGAACTATTAAATACACACTTTTTTCAATTGAAGTCCTATATATATATATATATATAGAGAGAGAGAGAGAGAGAGAGAGAGTCTATAAGAATCTACCAACCAGTAAACTTAATAGGTATTGGATCATCAAAATTGACAATACTACACAAACAGGAAAATTATATGCGTCTAAAGATTGTGTAACAATACCGATAAATAGATGGAAAACAAAACACTAAAAGTGTTGAATATCATCGCACAAAGATGGAAAAACTGAACAGATGATATAAATTATACAATAATTGCAAATATTTTGGCTTAACAAATGGCCTTCCTCAGTGTTAAAGTTTTACAATACTGATATATAATGTATAAGGTGTAAACTAAGATCAGTAATAATACAGGTGAGTTTTGGTCGATTGATTTTATCAAAATCCTGAATATCATAATATAAACATTAGACTGTCATTTTAATTATTTCTTTCTATTGATTCCATCTGGATGGAGGACACCCAGTGTTTTATCCAAAACTTCTCCCGACTCTCTCTTTGCCTATTTTGCCATGTACAATCCTGTTCGATAAGCGCTGCAAATGTTGCAACCAATTGCAGCATTCATCAACATTCACAGTAAGACCACAGAAAAGACATACAAGATCTTCTGCAATGTCAACTGCAAAAGCTCAAACGTGATTTACGTTCTTGAGTGTCCTATATGGTCTCCAATATGTTGGTGAATCTATGCAGCCATTTCACAAACGCCTTAATGGCCACAGGAGTGACCTCACAAAAAACCGTATATTCCTGTCAGCCAATACTTCAGGTTACCAGATCACAGTCTGAAAGATTTTGATCACATGAAGATCCTTGTGATCGAACAGGATTGTACATGGCAAAATAGGCAAAGAGAGAGTCGGGAGAAGTTTTGGATAAAACACTGGTGTCCTCCATCCAGATGGAATCAATAGAAAGAAATAATTAAAATGACAGTCTAATGTTTATATTATGATATTCAGAATTTTGGATTAAAATCAACTGACCAAAACTCACCTGTATTATTACTGATCTTAGTTTACACCTTATACATTATATATCAGTATTGTTAAAACTTTAACACTGAGGAAGGCCATTTGTTGAGCCGAAATATTTGCAATTATTGTATAATTTATATCATCTGTTCAGTTTTTCCATCTTTGTGCGATGATATTCAACACTTTTAGTGTTTTGTTTTCCATCTATTTATCGGTATTGTTACACAATCTTTGAACTCATAGTTCAAAATTTCTTGTTCTGTAGCTTTTTTTTCTGTCAAAGCACTGGTGGACACTGAATTCTCCTGTTTAGATTGTACGTGAAGTTTTATTTTAATTTGGTTGAAACTTATACAATATTCCTTTCATCACATTACATCAATGAAAGACAACGTGTATATGCAATAAATGTAAAATATCATGTTAGATAATCATACTTTAAAAGGATGAAACAAATAAGAAAAGCAATTTTGATTTCTTTACATTTTATTCACCAAGTTTAAAAAACAAATACATCTGATATATGTAGATTATATAAACTTAAACTGCGTACACATATCTTTGCTATCATAGCTGATTCATTATAATTGTTATTCTCCATAGCAATGTCTTCTACTTTTTGACAATAATTGACATAACAAGCATTCCTATAAAATTATTTTTTGGTCCTATAAAATGTACTGTTAAAAAGTTCTAGAATTTGATACTGCTTAGGATAGGACAACTCCCATACGTTATAGTAAAAGATGAGTCTCAAAATGATGTTATCAATGTCCTAGCTGGCTTAAATCCATCTTCAGTCTTTTCACAATCCCGTGGCAGTTGTTAATCAATTTGCTTTAGTTTCCACTATAACCTTTCAGGTGTCTTTCTGTCTCCTCGAGTCAGGTTTAAGTTTCTAAGCTGAAATAGAAAATACACCAATTAAAAATTGTACCAATAAATTTTGATTCATACCATATAGTATTACATTTAATGTATAATTGACATAAAGTGTTATTGTGTGTGCAAATATATATTCACCCGGCTACATTATTTTCTATCCGACATATTAAATAGGCACTTTTCAGTAATCAGTGATTAAGTCCCAATACAGTTTGTGTGAAATAATAAAATTGTTTGATTGTACGGCCTACATACATGTACCTTCCCTTTTCAGACAAACAGCAACTTTCATGAAGCTAAAAGTTTGGTTAACTTATCAAGGACGAAAAGATCACGAAAACAGCTTCCTTTGCAAATGACATAACACGTGAAAAATGCCTAAATGTATCTAAAAATATAAAATAACTCACCCTGCATGGTTTTGTATTGATTTGGCTATTGAGCTGTAATTTGTTGGTTCACCAGCTAGATCCAAACTAACAGTGATGTCTCCTCAGGATATCTCTATCTGTCATTTCTGTATTCTGAAAATTTTACAGAAATATTATTAATACTACACTAATTAATTTGAGAAATAAATAAAGAATGCTAATATAAGTTAAAATAAAACGAAAACTATTGCTTTCATTATCCATTTTAAGTTATTCGACAGAGATAGCAAGGATCCACATTTGAGGTTTGTAAAAGGGGATGGGGATCTCCCTTTAAAACCACGTGATAAGTTCATATTTTTTTTTCAAACTTTTTTTCTTAGTAAATGTTTTGAAGTACAGACGTTACTACAGTATATTGCAATTTATACTTAACACAAAAAAATTACAACAGTTTCTTTCTGTTTGTAATATTTTTAAAGGAAATTCTTTAAAAAGGGGGAGGTTAAGTGTGAAATTCCTTATCACGTAAACAAATTTTGAAACCTTAAGTATATAACGGTTACAGTATATTTTGATAATATATTCACATTATACTTACAATAGAAGTCATAAACATATATATATATATTCCTGTTACAGCTGTGTTTTAATCGGCTCTTTTGGTCCATTTTGAATTCCTTTTCCTTTGTTGTGCATTTGCAGGCGGAAACATGAGGCGTTCTCAATCACGTGGTATCTTCTCAAATCACAAAGGTCACGACATGTTTAGGCTCTAAGCATGTTGGGCATTACATGTTGTAATTCTAAACATGTTTAGATATAGGACACATAGAATCATATGTGCATAGCATGTAAACACTTTCCTAAACATGTTTAGACTTAAACATGTTTAGGAAATGTTTAGGCTCTAAGCACAATTTTACAGTGTGGTTGTCTGTGTCTCCGTCGTTCAACTTTTGGTGTTCTCATTTTTGTTCTTTGTCTTTTTGGTACTTTGTATATAAATAAGATGTGGTATGAGTGCCAATGAGACAATTCTCCATCCAAGTCAATGTATTTAAAGTTAACAATTACAGGTCAAAGTACGGCCTTCAACACGGGGCTTTGTCCCAGACCGAACAGTAAGCTATAAAGGACCCCAAAATGACTAATGTAAAACAATTCAAACAGTTAAACCAACGATCTAATCTATATGCAAACGGAGAAATACCTATGAACCACACCAACAAACGACAACTACTGAACAACAGGCTCCTGACTGAGGACAGGTGCATAAACATGCAGTGGGTATGGATAGTTTTGTTCCGCCGGCAAACGATATTGCAGTTGATTGCAACACTTCTCCTGTGTACTTTAATCTAACAAAGAAAATCGGCATTATTTTGTTTTTGATCAAAAATCTGTGTTAATGCTCGAAACAATATAAAGGTCGCTATTTGACGTTGTCTAAAACGCTCTTGCGATCGCTTTTTATCTTTTCAATTTATACAAACAAAAAAACGGCGCGGGAAATAGACATGATTACCTTTGCGGATGCGGGAAGCGGCAGTTTTTAAAAAATATTTGTTTTCCGTTTAGAAAAAACTATGTGCGGGCGGGTCTGTCGAACAAGGAATTAAATTGGTGTGGCCTTTAAGACAATCGCATATAAATAAAAAAAAAATTGTTTTTTTAAATTCCTTACCGGTTTATGTACTACGATGTTTGGATGTATTTAGTCTTCAATTAATTAGTACATTTGCTTTAACCTGAGGGCTTTTCAAATCTTTAAGTAGTGTCCGAATAAAAGTTATACTATCTTTAAATAAATATATATATATATGTATATAATCTCCACACCACTCCAAGAAACAAAGAAAGAATTCAACAAACAAAAAACAAAAAAAACAACAAAAAACCCGTTCATACAAATATAACAACAAAAAAAAAAAAAAAAAACAAACAAAAAAAAAAAAAAACGAGAAGAAACATGAAAAACACATTTTAGAGTTTTAAGAATACAACGACATATAATAATCAAATTAGAAAAAAATCCATCAAACGTAAAAGAAATGCGTACATATGAAAGCAATGAAATAAAGAAAAACATAAATACAGACAAAACGATTATAACTATTTTATCAGACATTAAATGAAAAGAAAAGTAATGAATTTTGTCTCGTTTTTAATTTTTGTGTGGAAATCATAATGTTCAGTCTATTTTCGTGCTCATTGGAGTTATTTGATATTCGAGTAGACTCACACGACCATTAGGGAAATCCGATTAATTGGTTAGATAGAATTCTAGATGAACAATAGAAAAGAATTAGACATATTTGCTAAGGGAAATACTTCTAAAAAGTTTGTCAAGGCGGTATCTACCACAAAAAGGCTGAAAAAAGTGTCTCCGACAGTATGAAAATACACTCAATTCGCGTTGTCTTGTTAAGCTATTCCAGTTTTACCTTTCCGTGATACCATCAGACGGGGCCTTTTACAGACGTCCAATAGCAGGAAAGACGGCATCAGGACATCCAAAGTTTTCACGACAAAAGATAAGCATACATACAATCCAAGGCTACATGAAAGACATGTGCAAACAGGCTGATGTAGGTGGCAGAAAAACAGGTCACTCAGGAAAGGTAATTTATTTTCTACTTTCTCATTGTAACTACT
This sequence comes from Mytilus coruscus, assembly GCA_017311375.1. Classification (NCBI taxonomy): domain Eukaryota; kingdom Metazoa; phylum Mollusca; class Bivalvia; order Mytilida; family Mytilidae; genus Mytilus; species Mytilus coruscus. The sequence continues at coordinate 20,214,608 of CM029607.1, forward strand.
TCTTGAACAGTTGAAGTTATTCGGGGGTATAAACAAAATTTGACAGAATTATTTTGCGATGGGCCGAAATGTTGTATATACCACTCTATTTGAACAAATTATAATAAACAAATGGTGTCAGCGGGTTTATATTCTCAGGCTCAAGGTAGTTTAACAATCGTATGTTTTATAAAGAAAGAATGAGAGAGAAAGAAAATATTATTCAAGCATAAATGATCTATTCGCTAATGAATTTTGGAGATAGCTACAGTAACTATACTTTTAAAAGTTTAGAAGAAAATTAGTCATAAATCTACGAGCTTGTTGTCATGCTACTTGACAAACCATTTAAAAGCTTTTGAGTAATATCATATATTTCTGTTCATACCGTTTCGATTTCTAACATCACTGAAGAGACATTAATTGTCGAAATCCGGATATGGTGTACAAATTTTGCACCTCATGTTTACGGTACACAATCTTTTCCGCAAGTTTATTGTTTTCTGTTTGGTATTAAATTAGTAATAAAGGTTCATTTTTTTACATCTTGTGATCCGTTTATTTGGCAATCGCCAATGGCAGTCAGCAGGGTTTAAGAACATCCATTGTTCGACCTGTTAGTCAAATGCGTTTTGTTTAAATATACTTTTCACTTTTTGGTGTTTGGAAAATGTTGTTTGTGCTGTATTTAGACCCTCTACCAAGAAACTTGTTTTGCATGCACACGTATAAAAATTGCGGTTTTTATCCAACGGAATCATAGGTTTGACCGTTGTTTTCAATTTAGACTTATTTCTGTTCATATATATATATATACATCTATTGGTTGAAAAGTTTTTTATCTGGTTATCTGTTCGAATATTTTAAAGATGAAATAATAGAAATGCTTTCATATTTATGAAATATCATTTCATTTCTAGACTACATTATGTCAAAGTATGCTTATCCAACAAAACACCATTTTGTCATGTATCCCTAATGGTGTGTTCGATTCATAAATTTCTCACTTATGTATGTTCCAATTCGTTCGGGATAAAAATAATCAGATATATTACAATTTTGTATTGTTTACTTAAGGCTATGATGGGTTACTTGCAAAAATATGCTGTTCTTTTTTTTTTGTTGTGAAAACTGGCCAAAGTCTTTGAGGGATTAAGAGATGTTGTTTTTTTTTTTTTTTTTTTTTTTTGTTTTTTTTAATTTTTTCGTTATCAAAAAAATGTTACCCAGAACTAATTATAAATCTGAGACACCCCACATCTTTAAATTGGTGAACCCTTTTTTTCAGGTTACTACACAACAATACTCTTCCGTGACAATTTCGACGAGCAGCTTATAAAAGAGCGTACGGGTCACAAGCGGAGTGACGCAGTCAGAACGTACAAAAGAACCAGCAAAGATCAAGTAAAAAGGATTTCTGACGTACTTCAGCCTCCCGCAGATGTAAAGAAAGTAAAACCTGCCGACCAGAAAATATCCGAACCGCAGATGAAAATACCAGTTGTTCAATCAAACAATGAGGGCAGCTATATCAAATTTTCCAAAGGAGATGTGTATCTTGAATTTAAACTGTAATAAGCTGATCAACAAAATAGAGAGCAAATTAATTATTATTAAAATATTAGGTTTCAGCGATTTTCTTTTGAATGATAACGCATGTTTATTTATGTTAAAACCCTTATTCCTTCATAGCTATTTGATTTTTATTGGATATAACTTTGAATCCTAGATTTTTTTCGCAGCATAAATGAGTTATCTTGTTTATTCGTTCGATTGCTCGCACCCGTTGCTACTGCAATTTACCAAATTTGATTAGATTTTATTTTTTTTTTATACATATTTTCCTGTCTTTTTTATTGAAATATAAACGTCGGTACCAGCATTTCTTTACTTTCAGCATTGTCCACACTACTATTCATGTAAAAAAAAAATCATTTACGGACTGACCTTTTAGCTTCAAAAGGGGGGTATGTTTTTTTTTTTCTGAGTAAGAAAATTATCTAGTTTTTTCAACGCTATCACCCAAATATTGTTTTTCGAAAGTAGCACTATGATATACGGTATACGCAAAATCAGGAATCAGAACATTGTTTTGTCATCTGCTTGACCACAATATATTTCAGTTTTCTCATAAAAATTGGGGATCAGAATATTTTTTAGGAAAAAAAACATAACACCCCTTTTGAAGTTAAATGGTCAATCCTTTAGTGTACTGATATGAATAGTAATATACTGGAATAATTTTAAAAAATATATATAGTTATTGATGCCAACGTAAATATTTTAATAAAAAAAGTCAGGAAATATGTCGGTGAAACAAAAAGTTCAAATATAATTGAAATTTAAAGTGCCCTTGAACTCACTGTCATGCACGAGTGATTCCATTCATAAAAAAAGTCCGTGTAGAAACTAAAAAGTGTCCGTGTATCATCTAAAAAGAGTCCGTGTAACACCCGTTAATGTACTGTTTTTCTATAGCTCTGCTGGCTGGTAAAGTCGTACAAGGCTTTATATCAACTCGAGTTATTTAATTTCAATATAATAATAAACGAGCCTTCGGCGAGTTTATTATTACTATTTAACTGATTAAATAACGAGAGATGATATCAAGCGATATCCAATTCTAACAAGTTGTTAAATCTATTTCTCTTTTTGTCAACACTCTTGTGTAAAATTAAAAATTCCGCGAATCGTTGATCTAGTCTTTTGCACATGCCAGTTTGACGTCATATGTCCTTTTCCGGTGTCAAACTTTAACTTCAGAATGTAATAAAATTTAACAAAAAGAAGATTGTCGGGTGAAAAGTGTGAGTGTTTTGTATATTATTGAAGAAATCACAGATGTCCGTTGCCATGAACGAAAATGTACATCGTCTTAACCTTTGAAAGTCACCAATGACCTAATGAATAGCCACTGGAAATGCCGTGATATCGTCTTATGATGCTGGACAAGCCAATCAAATTAACGCAGATATTTCGTATCGTGTAAGGGGACGACCATTTTTTCGTATCTGGGGAGGAGGATTTTGAAAATAATTAACTCAGCCTTGATAATAACAAAATGAATTGTTTGTTCTGAAAATAAATAACGTACAGTGTGATACGAAATGAGATATCTATTCATGCAAGAAATAGATCATTTGAAAGGCCACAACCATAAGAGAATATCGTGTCTATTACAAACTACTTTAAATTGTATCCCAGTTAGGGTGACCCAAGTTGCTTGAGGTTGACTTAATTCGAATAGATCCACACAATATTTTGACGTTTACTTTGCATAAGTGGTTGCAACCTTTAAACAATCAAATAATCAATCTGTTTCTGGTTACCGGAGGATTGAGTGCTCACAAACATGTGTAACCCCGCCACTTTCTTTATGTGCTTGTCCAATAACATAGAGCCTGTAATTCAGTGGTTATCGTTTGTGATATATGGCTTGCTTTTTTCGTTTGTTGTTTTAAGCATGATATTGCACATCTTACAATCATTCCATACGACAAATGTAGATAAACGAACTAACAAACAAACAAACAAATATTTTATTTGCCAAGCACGGCGCCCAAAATGAGCAGAATAATTACAATATAATTTCAAACATAATATAAAAGTTAATTAAAAATAGGTTAAACAAAGTACATAGCATAATTAATTTTGATTTAATTGATTAATATAAATAAATTATAATATCAAAATTACTGAAATAAGTAATTTGGAATAATAAAATATATAATATGACCCAGTGTTTGTTATTTTGGACCCTTTATTGGACAGTACACCTCACAGCATACCAATTGTTAATTAAATGTAAATAATAACTATCGAAATTGCATATATGATCATATATATCTATAACTCAATATAAAGTAATATAATTTAAGATACTGTATTCCTGTTTTTATTTAAAACCTTTAATAATTGACAAATTATTATCAAAATGTTTTATCTTCATTTCCATTAACCAAATGAAAAGAGATTTGTTATCAAGTTTTGAAATATTTCTATTTTTACTAAATATTTTGCTAAGCAAGGGATTTTTAACATTAACCAAAGCTTTACATGTTAAAAGAAAATGCATCTCATCTTCTATTTCCTCGTTACAGAGTTTGCATATTCTATTTTCTAGTTTTATATTAAAGTAACGACCGTTTTATATTTCAAGTTTGTGAGCTCCAATTCTAAATCTTGTTAGAACACATCTTTGAAGATATGGTAACTTCAATAAGTATGGCTCAAAATTAAAGTTTGGTTTGAATAATCGATAAGTTCTAAGTTTATTTCCAGAGGTCTTATTTTGTCTATTATCATTGAATAATTCTTTCTTCCATATATTACAATTTTTTAAATATAATTTATTTTTCACCATATTCTTAATGTTTTTTTTAGATGAGAGTATTTGATACTCTTGTAAATCAAGCAATTTCAGGATAGCATGAATACAACTAGTCCAAGAATTCTTTCAATCTTTTGATAATGTATTTGAGAGAGAGTATGCATTTGTTAATAAAATATTATTTGTAATATGAATTCTTTTCCAATATTTGATCATGTTTGTTAAAATATCTAACATTAGAGGATAACGACCTAATTCACCAAATATGGCCAACTTTGTTGCGTGCTTATTCACTCCTAATGTAAATCTCCAGAATTTTAGATGCACTTTCTCGTTTTTTTTTTTTTTTTTTAGATCTTTACAAAGTCTACAGAAATAATTTAGTTCTGTGTCATTCTTTAACTTCTTTGAATTAAAACAACCCCATATTTCTGAACCATATAATTATACGGGTTTCACTGTGTGATCAAAAATGTGCATTAGAGTGGAGATATTAGGTTTATAATTAGTAAAATATTTAGTATTATATTTAAAGAAAGCTTTTATACCTTTTTTATATAACATATTTTTGGCTTCTGAAAGGCTGCCAGATGTACTAAAGGTTACGGCAAGATAAGTATAATGTTGGGTATTTTAGATGTATGTGCCTTTATATGAAAGCTGTGCATCTTTAATACGACCAGATGTATTAAAACTACAGATTTCGTTTTTTTTTTTAATTAACTTCTAAACCCCAATTTTCACAATAGATTTCCAGCTTATTTAATGCAGTCTGTAAGTCTTTTAGATTCAGAAAGCAGTACAAGATCATCAACATAAAGAAGACAATTTAATGAATTATTTGATAGCAATACTGGGTCACAGTTTTCATCTAATAAAGATTTAAAATCATTAATAAATATTTTAAAGCGTCTCGGGCTCAGATTATCTCTTGTCTTACTCCAATACATTATCTAAAGTCAGCTGTTAACATGCTTCGTGTTTTTATACATAGTATGTTATTAGAATACATACTTTGTTTAACATTTCATACCAATATAACATGTTACTTTTATTATTCTTCCTTAGTTTATTTATTTTGTATTTACATTGTATCATAGGTCAAATTTATTTGTTCAGTGTATGTTCAGTGGTGTTAATATGTCCTTTGATTGAGTTAAGCTATTTCAGTTGATATTTTATAGTGTGTCTTTCTATGTTGTGATGTTACACTATTGTTTCAGAAAAAGGGTGAAGGTTTGGTACCATTAAAACGTTTAAACCCGCTGCATTTGTTTGCACCTGTCCTAAGTCAGGAATCTGATGTTCAGTAGTTGTCGTTTGTTGATGTGGTTCATAAGTGTTTCTCGTTTCTCGTTTTTATATAGATTAGACCATTGGTTTTCCCGTTTGAATGGTTTTACACTAGTAATTTTGGGGCCCTTTATAGTTTACTGTTCGGTGTGAGCCAAGGCTCCGTGTTGAAGACCGTACTCTGACCTATAATGGTTTACTTTTATAAATTTTGACTTGGATGGAGAGTTGTCTCATTGGTACTCATACCACATCTTCTTATATCTATTTAGATTATATTATAAAATGGGCCTCGGTGGCCGAGTGGTCTAAATAGTTACTACTATAATCACTAGCCAGTCAACACTGAGGTTGTGAGTTCGAGCCCCGCTCGTTCGGGTGCACTCGACTCCAATCTTAATTTACTAGGATTGTCAGTTTTCCTATCGAAGATCTGTGGTTTTCTCTGGGCACTCCGGCTTCCTCCACCAATTAAAAATGGCCGTCACGAAATAGCCCAAAAGCGGTGCTTAAAAGTGGCGTTAAACGCAAAAAATCAAAAATCATTATATTATAAAAATGGGTTTCTACTCCAATTTTACTAAGTTTATAAAACAGTCCTGTATGATTAGCAGTATCAAAAGCACTCCTACAGTCAACAAAACATGTATATAATGGTTTTGAGCCTTTTTTGTCTATCACAGTTCTCAAGACAAAAAGATGATCCCTTGTCATTTTACCTGTAGAGAAACCAATTTGTCCTTGGGATATAATGCCGTGTTTTTCTAAATATTTTTCACGTCTGTTTAATGAATGGCTATTATTTATTTTGAATTTATTGAACCATAAAATTAATTTTTGACTCTTCACATTGAAATATCCGCGAAGCGGATTATGTAAAATGTGAAGAGTCAAAAATTAATTTTATGGTTCAATAAATTCAAAATAAATTATTGCCATTCATTATAAATAAATTTCTATCAAAAATAAGGCTCAAAGAACTTTTTATATTATTTATATTAACAATAACAACGTACACACATGTTGGCGTATGAATACACAACGTCAGAGTGGGCGTGTCGCCATAAAAATTGACAACATTGAAAATAAAAGTAATACTTTTAACCAATCAGAAGACAGTTAATACACCAAATTTATTTATTATTTAATATTCTAGTAAACAACTTACCAATATTACTACTTATAGAAAAAAAATTGAAAACAACACGTTAAATAATTCCATGCTTCCGAAGCGCTTTTCTGGATTTACCTTCATCAGGAACGCTCAAAGCCAAACATTTGAAATCCGAGGGATGTATAAGTACCGAAACAGTTGAAGAGCTATATGACAAAAATACATAAAACAAATAGCCAAATTCATCTAAGGTCAACTTTGCCTGAGGGAGTTGAAACCTTAGTTTCTTTATAATTTCAAAATTTATAAACGGACAATTTTAGAAAGGTTTGTTATAAATCATGTCAGTACCGAAGTACTGACTACTGAGCTGATGATACCCTCGGGGACTGAAAGCAATTCCCCTGTAATTACTAGGTTGTTTGGTGTTACATTACTTATGTATAGGAGTTAAAAAACTTGTACACCAAATCAAAATCCACAAGTAAATGGACATTATTAAATATTTTCAAAAGCGGTTGGGAGAAATGTAGAAAACCATATTTTAACATCTCATTTGATATTTGGTCAAATCCGCAGGCTTTTTTATTTTTCAAAGATTTCAGTACATCAAGAACCTCTTTTTCAGATTTTAAAATCTAGCTCATTAAATTGTATAAATTTCTCTGCTTCAGCTAGTAATTTATCTAGATCCTGGTTATATATGTTTTTTGCGTTAATTCCCTGAAATAGTTCAACCATTCTTCGGCTGATATATTGTCTTGTGACGATTTCTTATAATATCTGAGAAACAGACCTAGCCACGAAGAATACTTTAACATGACCAATGTACTATGTACATGAGGTTAAGTTCAGATGAACTCTACCTGATGGACATACAACTTACATGTGTCAAGTATGGGGAATGTTATTCAGTAATTGTCGTTGAGTGCTTGCTGTCTGTCATTTTTGTTTTCGTTTACTGTTTTATCGTAATTTAGGCTGTTGGTATTTCTCGTCTGAATTGTTTCACATTTTGTCATGTCGGGGCGTTTTATAGCGATTATAGCTTACTATACAGTATGTGTTGTGTTCATTGCTGAAGGCCGTGCAGTGGCCTATAGTAGTTTACATCCGCGTACTTTGATCTCTGATATTACTCAAATAAGTTTTCGGACGGTTATTTCTAGTTATTATTCAAAATTTATGTTTAAGGTTATTGTTTTTTTCTGAAATTGTTTAAAATTTCACAGCGGTATAATACTGTTACTTTAATTATTCATCCCTTATTTTATTGATTTTGTATTTACATTGTATCATAGATCAAATTTATTCGTTCAGAGTATGTTCACTTGTATTAATATGTATTTTGATTGAGTTAAGCCATTTCAATTGATATTTAATAGTGTGTCTTTCTATATTGTGATGTTACACTATTGTTTCAGATAAGGGTGCAGGTTTGGTACCATTAAAACGTTTAAACCCTCTGCAATTGTTTGCATCTGTCCTAAGTCAGAAATCTGATGTTTAGTAGTTGTCGTTTGTTGATGTGGTTCATAAGTGCTTCTCGTTTCTCGTTTTTTATATAGATTAGACCGTTGGTTTTCCCGTTTGAATGGTTTTACACTAGTAATTTTTGGGGCCCTTTATAGCTTGCTGTGCGGTGTGAGCCAAGGCTCCGTGTTGAAGACCGTACTTCTTTTATCTATGTAACGTGACGGTACCCAAATTGCACCTATTTTGACAGTTTTTTCACCTAAGTTTTTTTAGGATAAAGACAAAAATTTCCATTCTGTATTTATTTTGTAGCCGTATCCTTCTTTATTATATAAGTACACCAATTTGAATTTTAATCCCTATTGAGTCATAGAAAAATGGGTTTGAATCGACTTCCAAACTATCCATGATTCCGTAATGAGGAGTACCCAAATTGCATCCATGCTTAAATTCACATCATTAAAAATCAAATAACAGATGTTTTGTTTTATTTTTTCAAATTTTTAGAACAATTTGACATTAGTACATGCTCACTATTCATTTCTTTTAGAATGGATGCATGTAACATTTTTTTTTTGTTTGTTCATTTTTTAAAGATGACTTTTTGTGATCGTCGCATGGCGGCGTTTTCGTACATTTTTCTTTTCCAGTGAAAGCTTCAGCTGTTGATATAAACTGTGAACGTTTAGTGTATATTTGAATATATTCACCTATTTTGTAAGACGTGTATAATGTCAAATAACTAAAATATAAATTGTTTAGTCTCAAAGAAAACTTTTAAGAATTTCTCAGCTGTTTATGTTGGATAGGTGCAATTTGGGTACCGTGACGTTAAATGTAATATGAGACAACACTTTGTATTTTTCATACGATTTTGAAAACGCGGTTAAAAAAGAACACGCGTAATTAATCACCACCCACCGGTTTCGTCCTACAGATATTATCTTAAACAAGCTAATTAAAACTAATTTGATTTTCTGATCAAATAATCAAAATACTATGTTGGTTGCATTGCATGATTGATTGATTAATACTGTCAGGTCGCAGGCAATCGTCTCTGAACAAAATCTATATTTACCTTTTAATTATATAACGCAAGACACCCATCTCGCATTTTTTAGAAATAGCACTCGGTCGCGAACATTCTCTTTATTTCAATCCCGCTATCTTCAATCTAACCAAAACGTGCCATGTCATCAATCTGCATTATATTACCTACAAATGGTGTAGGACACATCATTCGTAGCAAGCCTTCCAATATAAAAATAAGGAGAAGGAGATGCGGTACGATTGCCAATGAGACAACTATCCACCAAAGTTTAAATAAAGTGAATGTAAGCAATTATAGGCAACCGTACGGCCTTCAACAATGAGAAAACCCATACCGTATGGTCGGCTAAAAAAGTCCCGACATGAAAAATATGAAACAATTCAATTGAGAAAACTAACGATTAATAACAAAACAATTTACGAAAAACAAATATGACAGACATGAACCAACGACAAATACTGAATTACAGGCTCCTGACTTGGGACAGGCACATAAAGAATGTGGTGGCGTTAAAATGTTTCTGAGCGCTCAACCCTCCCCTAACCTGGGACAACAGATGAACAAACTATACAAATCAGTTGAAAAATGACCTATAATGGTTTACTTTTATAAATTGTTATTTGGAAAGTTGTCTCATTGGCACTCACACCACATCTTCCTATATCTATTAACTCATCAGACGGATAGGTAGGTCAACCGTAAACTATTCTTTTTTTCTCACAGCAAAATGGCGATATGTGTTACTTAAAGGTATATTGTTAGGAAAAACAGAGACAAGGGCCTGTGTATTAGAACCACACATGCTAAAGCAAATCTGTTGAAAAAAAAAAAAAAAAAAAAACTTGTCATGACATATTTTTTGTTTTTCATCGAAAATAAATATGCAAAACAATTAATCAAATCTGACTTATTATGAGAAATAGGAGGTCGGTAGGATTGAGATGAAGGGGAGGGGGAATAGCGTCATCCCCATCTGATGTCTTTAATTTTTTCTGAATTGATATTTCCATGAAGGGGGTCTGGATGGGGGATCCTTTATTTCTGTATTCTTTATTTTTTTAGGTCATTTTTCTCCATTCTTTATACTTTTTGTCCATTATTCTCTATTCTTTATTTTTTAGCACCTTCTCTATTCTGTAAAGCCTATCCACACCCTCATGAAGCACCGCCCTTTATTGTCTGTTGCCATATAAGACCTAGTATTTTATATGAACACGGATAGGAAATTTAAGCATCGACGCCTAGTTTCAATTTTGAAAGGCCGTCTTGTCAGTGATGAATACATATTTTTTTTTTGTAAAGAAGTACGTTTAATATCGATATGAGTGGACATTCTTCTTCTTGGATCTTCTTCTTCTTAGATATCCTTCCAGTAATGGAACACCACATACAGTTGCGTATGTGTATTGGAACGCGTCACACAATTTTAAAACTTATTTATACTTATAAATTTAAAATCTAAGTGAAAACGTTTATACAGTATCAATATGGGGAATAAATTCTAATTTATATATATACGTATAAATTTTAAATCTATTATTTTCTCTCTCTTATATTAATGTCGTATTCTATTTTGTACACCAAGTATTTCAAGATTGCTATGCAACCTCTCTAAATATTAGCAAAATAAATATTATGGGAGACTTCGTAACAAGTAACCTTCAAATATTGTTTTTGCTCAGTTCTTATGCCTACTTAATATTTTCACAGATATATACGTATATATTTGTGCAAAATATATGAGGTATAGATTATGAGTTAAACTTGCAATTTAATCTACAAAATATATCAATTATAAAATGATTGCTTATTTACTTCATAAATACAGTTTTGTCGAAAATAAATATATTTATTTAAAAAAAAAATCAATCATAAGAGGCAATATTCATGTTCGTCAAATATCAAGGGAAGTAACTGCGTAGTATAACAGAGTTTAAATGTTATCAGTAGGTAACTGGTCCCTGGATTGATTGATTGTTGGTTGCTTAACGTCCAGTGGCACTAATGGGACTACAGTTTTACCTTGCCACCTACGGCCCCTCAAAGAGTGGGTTCTTAACGTGTAGAGAACGTGGCACTCTCTCTACACGAGGAATCGGATTTAATTGACGTCCCCATTCTGACCGGATGTGACTGCGTACTTGTACATACCGCACAACCAAACGGACGCCCCACTTTGGCAAGGGTCTTACTGCCCGGGTTAGAAGAAGACCTGTGGTGACCATATTTCTATTCCCTGGTCAGCCGAGCCTTGGGGGCCAGATAAATGGAAGATTTATCACTAGAGCTTTTTATTTCGTGTTTGACTCGTACGTGTATCTTTTGAAAGTGGATTTTCCGATTAAAAAAAAAATCAATAATCAGAGGCTCCATTTTCATACTATGAGGTGCTTACATTATATGAGGTTTTGGGTGGGTGGGGTTCCTTGATTTCTTTATTCTTTAACTTTCAGACCATTTTCTCTATTTATTATTTATATTTTGCCCCTATTCTGACTATTCTCTTTTCTTTATATTTCCGCACCCATTATTCTCTATTCTTATTTTTTGGCCTATTTTTCTTCATTGTTAATATTTTTTCCCCTTTATTCTGCATTTTTACCATTTTTTTCATATAGAATTAAATTAATAACAAAACTAAGAATCAGTGACCATAATCTTAATATGAAAAAAGTAAGTCATTAAAATCTTCCTAGAGAGCATTGTTTATGCATTAAATGTAACATACGAGAGGATAAAACTGTGTGCATTACATTGTGAAATAAATAGAGAACTGAGAAACAACTCTTTTTAATATTTTTTTTTGTTCAACCATTTATGAAAGTGATATAGTGAAATACTAATTCGCTTTTAGCAGCCAATTTGGTTCAATTTTGTTAAAATAAGATAAGACTTGGAAGTGAATAATTCGACCTTATTGAATCCGTATTCATGTGGCCTTTGATTTAACCCTTAGCTATATGTGTTACGCATGCATTCAGCTATTAAAAGGAAAAGAATGTCAACATTCATAGTGAAACAAGGATGAATCGTTTGGTTGACTGATTCGATCCACACAAAATCATTCTTACACAGGTAAAAACAATAATAAACATACTTTTTAACCTACAATATGGAATCAAACAGACAAAGAAAAATCCAATCGCACGTGGTCGCTATCTGTTTATATTCATATTTATGTTTTTATCGGGTTATATGACCGTCGGCAGTCTTACGAGGTCATCTCAGTGGTTAATTAGATGGCGTCTAGACAAAAATAAACACGAACTGTTTTTACATATTATCGAGTCCATGCATTGTTAATTCTTTATTTTAGACTTTTTTGTAATTTGGATATACGTTTTAGTATATTATAAATCAAATATGAGAGTTTCAGTCAAATCTGTGAAGATGAATTTGACAGCTACCAATTTATTTCCCTTTAAAGTTTCAATGATATGGCAATAAATATTAGATTAATTGATTGATTGATTGTTGGCGTTTAACGCCACTTTCGGCACTATTTGCTATTTTGTGGTGGTCAGTTTTTATTGGCGAAAAAAGCCGGATTGTCCGGAGAATACCATCATCCTTCAGTAGTAAAACTGTCAATCCTAGTCAATTAAGATTGAAGTCGAACGCACCTGCCACTTTACAGAGTTCGAACTCACAACCTCCGTGTTGACAGGCTAATGATACAGAAGATGAACTTCATAGACCACTCGATCACCAATGCTGTATACTTCGTATAAAGGTGCTATTGGAATGTTGCTACATAGAAATGTATAGGTCACAATGGGAAAATTGAAATTATCTTTCTTGGTTGAAACATGTAGTTCTCTGCCTACATTCGTTGTCCATTTCCTGATGTGAGTGAATATGAAACAGACTCTTATTGAAATGTATCTTATGTATTTATTGAGAAATACAGATTTATATATAAAAAAGTTTGGAAAAGTACGTATTCGTGTAACCACTCAATCCATTTGTGAAAGAGTTCAGTTGATAATTCGTAGTACTTTCAATTAAACAATTAACTAAAATTCAATTAAGCTGATATCGACAACTGTTCATCCCAACAGCAAGAGTTTAAACATAAACCATTTATTGTGACTGAGAATCGATTTCAAATTAGACAGAGAGGAGAGTGTTTTCATTTAGTTTTTACTTTATTTTGATGTCATTTTAATTAACACAGAGATGATGAACATTGACAGAAATGTACATTTGCTGAAACATGGCACTCGGTTTTATTTGTATTATACAATTTGCCATCAAGTTCATTTAAAGTTTATTATTATTCTTGTATTTAGTAAACGAGTATTAGAATTAAGGCAATTCTATTCGATTCCTACTTTTTAAGTAAGAATATATCGATGGGGAAATAACAAAAGACTTAGAACGACGAAAGAAAGTCCACATCACACTACGCAAAAGCTAAAGATTGAGCAACAAAAATTTGCCAACCACGGCCCCTGAAAAAAAAAGAAGCAAAAACAGGGATGATATCAGGTGCTCTGAGTAATTAGCCATTTCTTGCACCAAAATAAGTCAGTGACAATTCCAGTGCCAAGTGCAATAGGTTGTGGCTTCACTGAATAACAAAAAACATACGAAGCAACAAATATGGGAAAGTTGAAGGTGCGAAAACAAGCAAATACACTAACCCAGTTTTAATTATTAGAGACTTTCAAGTTAAGGCAAGCCATGCAGGGGCACCCCCATCGGTACACATGGATGACCAAATGCCTGGTTCCTTGAGTTACATAGATACCTGGGGTACAGCTGAATGACACCATGTAATCGTTCTGTAGAAATAATAAACTTGCAGAATGTAACATTTATTATTATAAATATTGTAAGCTAGATAATAACATTAACACAAATGTCTTATTTATTTGGCATCCGTAGCAGTGTAGAGTGTACTTGTTCTATAGTCGTATTGTTAAACTATTGTCTTAGGTTAAGCGGAGGTTTGAGCGCTCACAAAAGTTTAAACATCCCCGTCAAATTCTTTACTTGCCTGTCCAAATTCAGGATCATGAGTGTATTTCAGTTGTTGTGGTTGGTTGCTGTCATCCATAATTGCTTTTTCGCTTATTGATTTGGCATCATTCAAGCAGCTGGTTTTCACATCCCGGTGGTTTTTATAGCTTACTATATTTGCTGAATAAATGACGTAACGATGACCTAGATTTTGTTGTTTGTATTTTTTACCTTTGGCCTTTGATCATGCTGATGAAAAGGTTTTAATCAATGTAATTTAACATAATGGAATATTTATTGTAATTTTGTTGTAACTGTTCAAAATTATACTGTGTAAACAATTCAAATTTACAATTTACGCCATGAATCAATTGAACGTTTAGATATATTGCATGCGGCACGTGAATAAAACTAAAGCCCTGTTTACATGTACAAAATTACAGATTACTTGAAAAAAATTACGCGTATGAAGGCGATATTATCTTATCGGAATATGGCGATACTTTTGTTGGATTAATGATATTGTATCTAAAAATGACATTATATGTTGAAAAACGAAATAATTTAAATTTGCTACGTCAGCATTCTATTTTTAATTGAATGCTTCTTTTAGTCTAGAAATGAGTACACGCTCAACGCTTTTGCATCCCTATACATGTAATATTAAAATAAGAAGCTTTCAGTTCTCATAACCACATTTTTATGCTTTAATCAGGACATTTAGAGTTAAATTAAGGTTTTTAATTATTTTCTTATGCATTGTTGTAATGTTGTCATGGAGATCACGTGTACTCATTTTGCATTTTATTTGGAAATTAAACGTAAATTTTAAACGTATCATAATTATTGTCTGCACATGAAAATCACGGAATCCTATTTATGAATTTATGTCATTTTATTTTTTTTTTTTTTAAATTGATTTATGCAACTAAATAATATGCCGAAATATTGACTAAACTATTTTGAAACCAGTGACATGGGTGCTCCGATGCGGAGGAATTTACGAAAAAAAGAAAGAAAGAAACTCTACAGATAATTTGTAATTTAACAGATATATAAAATTGATTTGAAGTTCAATTATCTGTCCCTTAATTGAACATACATGTATGTGTTCAAGTTTTAATTCTAACCTCATCCAAACCACTGCAAATAATCTATACTGAATGTTTCTAGTGTGTTTCTAAATATATCTGAAGATCTAAAGAATGGAATAAATGTTTAAAGTAGTTGGATATTGGAAAAAAAACTTATACATGGTAATGCAATTGTTTCTTTATATATGTTTGCAAAGTTTATAAGCTCGTGATACCGACAAATATTTTTCGCAACAATATCCATGATGGCATGTCCTGCTCAACTTAACTGATGCCTCATGTTTAATAATTATCATTCAGACAAAAATCTGTCTTTCGACCTTTCTTTCTGTAAATTCACATATGTCATCATGATTTATCCGTCTGTTTAATGCATGACAGGAAAAAAATATTAAACAGTACACCAAACCACAACAACCAACTATAACAGATTCCTCCGAGAAAAAAATAGACGTACAAAAACAAACAACGAACTACAACAGACTCCTCTGAGAAAAAAAAATAGACGTACGAAAACAAAGAACGAACTACAACAGAATCCTCCGAGTAAAAAATAGACGTACAAAAACAAACAACGAACTACAAATAGCCTGAATTTGTACATCCGTGAAATATGGGCGGGTTTAAGCATTTTAACATGTGCACAAACCTTCAATGCCCTTTTGTTTAGACATTGTGCACGATATTTGTATCTCTTTTACGAAGTTCAGAAGAAAGCCTGTGAATACAGGAGTTTGAAAAGGGGGGACTCAACAAGGCAACGTTAGGAGTGAAACGTGTAAAAAGTGTATATTTTAACCATATAGGTAGACTTAAGGTCAAGCTCTGGGCCCATACAGGTGAGACCAGCTTTCATTTTGTCTAAGTCACTGAAGAAGAGGAACATACCGAAAAAAAATAGACTCGATCAAAAGTTAACTCATCTTCAACGTGTAAATCCACTAAGCCTGATTATAAACAACTAAACAATTCGGAAATATACTGATTAAGTGGTGCTTGATTGTCATCAAGTGGCAAATGTTTAATGTTTTTCAAGACCAGAACAAATAATCAATTAATAAAATAGGTAGTTTATGCAAAGAAGGTCGACTGGCATTAAAGGCGGGAAATTTGGACAACCACTTGATAATGAGGATATGTTGAATGGGGAGAAATTTTACACTGCAACAGACGACATACGGACTCCTCAGAGAGCTGTTGAAAGGGTTCTTTAACATAGAGACAGCGTGACATTTGACCCTACACGCAGCATTTGATTTAACGTCCTAATTATTTCAACTGGACGTGGCTGCGTATTTATATATCCCACACGTATAGTTCTTAAATAGCCGTCTTGGGTATATATCATTAATCTACATGACAAAGGTTTGTTGAAAATCAATATTTAATTAATGAATTATTTCTAAAAGAAATAACCATGAGAAAAGTAAAGAAAGTTGATAGACGTAGATATTTGATCCGATATGTTTAAATAAATTGAAAAAAAACCTTACACAATTCACTGCGTTTCGTTTGAAAATCTATAAAACATTAATGTCTAAAAGTTTCGTGTAATAGGAACCTCCGGTTAGGATTGGCACATAAAATTCGATGCCTCATGTGCTAAGAATGCCACGCTCTCTGCACATTAAGAACCCTTGCAACAACTCTTTGAGGGGCCTGTTGGTGACCTGTGGCAAGAAGTTAGTTCCCTCCCTATCCAATATACAATTGTTTTCCAATAGCAGTCCAAATTTCTCCGACCTTCATACCAGGACTTACCTATTGTATTTATTGTTTATTTGTTCTCATCCTGAACATGCATGCAATATTTTACGTTTTAACGTTTAGCAACCAACAATCAATCAATCTAATTAGAAAGAGTATTAGTGGGTCGTATATGGTGGTAGGCTATATTTTTTGTTCTGGAAGAGCCTAATAAAATTACAGAAAAGGATCAAGCTTTTAGCTATTTCTAGCGTTTGACCAAATAGTGCGTATATAATTAGTAGGAGAAGTGACGTTAAATAAATAATTTTGTGTGAAAACTGCAGAAAGATTGTTATATATAGAATCATTTGCAATGTATTAAAGATATTTGCATGATATTACCTGAATAGAAACGTAAGTAGAATCTTATATAATTAATAGATAACTAAACAAACTCGGTGGGCAGTTGTCCAATCAACTAACTGTAACACTTGCTCTCTGTTGTATATCGTTGTGTCTTATTTGTAAAAACCAAATTTAATGTACATTTGTACTAGTATATGTTTTAGCAAATAACTTGTTTCATTCAAATTGGGTGTGTGAGTTTATGAGTGTGGTTTTTCTTTTTCCTTTACTTTATTTAGTCGTTTATCACAGGGGAGCACGTTGACACTATATAACCGAGATGGTTCAAGATAAAATGTGAATAAAATATATATTAAATATAATCCAGTTATTCCAACTATTCATATTGAGAAGATGAATTTTATCAATGACATATATATGTTATAAAAATTCAAAATAAATCAAGTCGCATACAAGACGATTGTGTCAAATATATATCTGGCGGTAATCATTGTCGAATCAGCTGCTAGTTTCGGTGACGTTGAATTTAATTCATTTATTACATGTTTTAATGTTATAAAAATGATAGTTCACATTTATGGATTCATCTTTTTGTCATCAAATGGTATATTTATTTGCTTTAAAAACCTTATCACAGCTAAAATCAATTGCAGTGTTTTTAATTGTTGACCCACTTTTTAATTAAAATCTATTAGTGTTCTTGATAAATATACATGGATGATGATCGTAATGAAAATTTTGACATTTGTTGCATTAAAATGCCATTAAACGTCCTTTTAAAGTTAGAATAAATTATTCAATGTGGTTTCTCGAATCCAAAAATGCATGACTTGTTTTTAATTAAGTAAATTCTGAAATTGTGTTTTCAGCAGTGTTTTACATAATGTATTTTATAATTTATACTCTAATAATTTTATTGATACTGATAGTAATAAATCACAATTGTATTTTTAATCTCGTTTTGTTGAATTTCTATGTAGCTTATGATATAATTGTGCCGATATATTATATAAATTTTCATAAACGTTGGAGCAGCATAAATTTCAATTGAATAATAGGATATCCATATTAAAAAGTGTTTGACCTTTTTAATGCAAAAAACAGACGACTTAAAGGAAGAATTGATTGAGCCGAAAGGAATGTCCTTAATGGTTTCCTTTTATTGTACAACTATCTTTTTGTTGGTTTTGTAATTTGGTCCAATCAGAGTAAAGATTGGTGACAAAATGCATGCCGTTACCACAGTTAAGCGTTCTTAGGTCACAAATCAAAATTTGATAGTAGGATTGTCTGCATAACTAATGTAGTAGGCCGGTGGTAAAGGGTTATTTACGTGCAACGTTTTCGGCCTTTTTATTTCACGTGTTTTCGTGTTTTGACGTTTTATTTCTCGTTTTCACGTGTTTAGTTCGATGTGCGTGCTTCGTGTTTCCCCTTACATGTACTTGTTTTCCGTGTTTCGTGTCGGTACTCTTAATTTCTCGTGCTTGGCCCACAGTTGATTAAAAAGTAAACCGGGACTAATTCAAAGTCAGCCCGGATATTGTATTAAATTATGTATTAATGAACTGGTTTACTTATATTTTTTCAAATCAGATGCAACTAGCGGACGTTAAAAGGTGACCCCAGGGTCTTAGTGTCCATTAATAATGATTGCATGATCTCCAAGGACGAAGGGTAATACCTTCTAGTATTTTTCATGCTTCGTTTTTCCCGATATTTATTTTCCGTGCAACGTTTTTGCGATTTTATTTCACGTGTTTCCGTGTTCAATCCCCTTTTCCCCTTTACCACCCTCTAGTAGGATTGTTTGTGTAAATGTCAGGGTTCATATTGGCTATTGAAACGGCATTATCGAATGAAGTGATAGTCATCTTCTTTTACATTGAAAACCCATATAATTCAGTTTTCCGTGTGTATGAATACCAGTAACTATTCAGGTTAGATTCTTAACGATTATAATAAGAGTTTGACGTGAATAGTAGTTACTGCAGAACTTTACAAAGCCACTTATGTATACTTAAATATTAATTTCATGAGGACCCTAATAATCACACTACGCGTAGTATTTATAATGAATAAAACTCTTTGTACATTTCGTGCCTCAGAAGCGCTTTTCTGAATTTTTCTTTCTACAGGAACGCTCAAACCAAATCATTAAAAGTCAAAGATGTATAAATCCCTGATTAAATTAGGAGGTATATAATCAAACGGCACTTTGAAAGAATACCCTGTCAACATTGCCTGAGGGAGTTGGGCCCTTAATGTCTTATGTATTTTTTAATCTATCAAAGGAGTCTCAGAGTTTAGGAAAAAATGTTATAAATTATGTTAGCAATTCACACATATTGTATATTGACCCTAAGCTAGGGGGTTCTCCCAGCTAGAAACAGTTAACCGACACCACGGATGAAGCTGAGGACGGAATCTGCGACGCCTGCAGCGCCCTTTTTTTCAATTGTCAATGAAGTCAGCTAGACGAGACTCAAGAAGACACATTTATCAACGCCCAATATACTTGTAATATAATAGTGTACAGGGCCGTAACGTTATGTGTCTTAACTGTGCCCGGGTTTGTCTTTTGTTCATTGGTTGCCCTTCTTTATAACTATTGTCTTAGTGTTGAATTTCATTTGTGAATTTGTAATTTTGTTTTAAACTTGAGTTTATCATATTTAAGGACCTTTTGTCTAATTTTAAAAACTACTTTAAATTGTAAAAATATGTATCGCTTAGTCTATGAAAAGGTATTTACTATGAAACATTGATAATAAAAGATAAAAAAATATCGAAATAGCAAGGTCGAAGTGTTCGGTAATGACGGGTGAACGGTTGTGTGGTTTGGCAATGTTACATGTCCAGATATTGTTCGAGGAAATGTTTTGAGAAGATACGAAGCTACCGGGCATAGAAAAATTGGTCGTTTTTTCAAGGAAAATTAAAATTTCATATTAAAGAGACTTTCTGTTCTGTTAAACTGAAAAGCTGACATGGGTTAAATTAAAGTGAGACAACCAATCTCCCGGAATCAAATCATTAAAAAAATAATAATGTATTGCCGTATGACCTTTTACATTGAAGGGCGTAAACTTGCAGTAAGCCGTGTTCAGGCCCTTAAATAGAAAAGGGATATGGAGTAAATGTGCATGGGACAAAATTGCACACAATACATAGAAAAAATACAAATTATCAATGAACAGGGCTTTTATTCCTGTTCTTCATGTTGACAGTCGCTGGAGGGTCTTCAACAATGAACGAATCGTTCATAGCCTACAACAAGGTCAAGACGGCCCTTAGCGTCAACTTAAGCGGTGCTTAAAAGTAGCTGTGAATAAATTTCAAAGTCACAAAAAAATCACACCAAAGTCTAAACACAATACAAGACGAGAAAAAACAGATCCGACATTAATCAGCCGGTATACATATTAAAACAGCACAAAAATGTAGCAATGAGGTCTTGAGAACAGTTTTTCCTGGGTCTTCCCTGAGTGCACCCTTTCTATCCTAGTTAGGAACTACATCAAGTTGTAATTGAAATGTGTTATAAAAACTGAATTCACATATAGTTATATCAATGATAATCAGCCTCCTCATTACTTAATTTGAAAAAAAAAAACATAATTGACAGGTATATATAATACGTTTTTCCTGCAAGCCGAAACTCAATAACAAAAAAATCAAAAGGACAGCACATACACACTGAACTATGTGAATTACGATTTTTGCTTTATCCTACATATTCTAAAATTCTTACACTCAATCTATATTTTGTCTTTGAGACCAGAATATTGTCGAAAAAAATAATTGCGTTTTAGATTAAGAAAGGGTCCGGGAAACGCTCAGAATGCACGAGTTTGCGTCATTTTTCCCAGACCCCTCGCCGAAAATTTGTTCGCCTCGCTCCGCTCGGCAAATTATTTTGACTCACTTTTTAAGAGAGGCTAGTTACGGCCCTGGTGTAGAGCCTTACACCTACATACATCTTTCGTGCAGGTCAGGTCCTTTCAGGGAACAATAGTCTTTACACATTACACAGCTGACTTGTCAAATACACTAACATATTTTATATTACACAGCTCGGTGTGTTTGTATTTATTTATTCTACCATTAGACACACTCGATTCGTTATATTTACTTAAATAAATCCATTAACTCGATTCTTCAAATTTATGCAATCTATTTTATATCTTCATGCTAAAAAAATGACTTGTTAAAGTCAGATATATGTTATGTTCATTTCATATGATGAAGACATACTCTTTCAATCAATTTAATTGAGATCTGGAGCTGGCATGTCAATAACTGCTAGTAGTACTTTGTTAATTATGTATCATTATTCTTTTGCTTAATTTCTTCTGTTACCTATTCTGACATTGGACTCGGACTTCTTTTAAACTGAATTTTACTGTGCGTATTGTTGTGTGTTTGTTTATTCTACATTGGCTAGAGGTATAGGGGGAGGGTTGAGATCTAACAAAACATTATTAACCCGCCGCATTTTTGCGCCTGTTCCAAGTCAGGAGCCTCCGGCCTTTGTTAGTCTTGTATGATTTTTATTAATTAAAGTTCATTTATATCTTTCGGAATTTAGTGTGACGTCAATTTTCACTGAACTAGTACACATTTTTGTTTAGGGGCCAGTTGAAGCCCGCCTCCGGGTGCGGGATTTTCTCGCTGAATTGAAGACCTATTGGTGGCCTTGAGCTGTTTTCTGCTCTTTGCTCGGGAAGTTATCTCTTTGACACATGCCCATTTCCATTCTCAATTTTATTTATATGTATGTATGTATTTGAGAAGACGTTACTTAGTTGAAAAACTTGTGTCTTATCCGTTTGGTCGATTTGAACAATAACATCTGTTTACACTTAAACAACTTACTTAATAGACGTTCCATTTCTATTTGCTTCAGCCGGCGATCAATCTTGATAAGGTATCCCTTTATATTAGCACAATACTGTTTAGCTTGAGTATGGTTGTACCTTAATCCGACGTATTTATAACACAAACAGATATCTGCCAAAAACGTATAACCAGTACTAGTCGGGCATGCATAACCGTTTATTCTGCAATCTGAAAGTTGAAGAATCAATGTTGAGTTACAAAGTATATAAATCTTTCGGGTGCGGATACATTTTTCCACCCAAAGAAGGATAATGGAATAGCCGTGTGGTAGCATATGTAGGATTTATGAAATTTATGACATCACCGAATTAAACTAATCACCGAATTTGTACTTACATATGTAATACGGCGGCTGCCACGTTTGGAACAGGATCTTCTAACCCTTCTGGTAACACATGGGATCACCCCTGATTTTCGCGGAGTTGTGTTGCTCAATCTAGTTTTCAATGTTGTGTTTTGTAGACTATTTTACGTCTTTTGGTTTTTTACTGTTTAGCCATGCCGTTGTCAGTTTGTCTTCGATTTATGAATTTGAATATCCCTTTGGTAGTTTCCGCCGCACTTTTAGATATCGCTATTATGGTTTTGATCAAATTTTGTAGCATACAATGCAGCAATGTGTGAATTTAATTTTTGTTTGTTAGTGCATGTAACCTGTTTGTCTAGTTTCTTTTGTTTTGAGGGAAAACTGTATGGAAGAAGCTATTTATTTTTTTACTTTTACTTTCATTCTTTTTACTATAGTTTGCTTTGGATTTCATCAGTTCCTTTTTTTATGGGATTTTAGTTGTTTAATAATTTGTTTTGTGGACTTTTCCTCGTCTTTTGCCTTATTTTTCTTTTGACAATATTCTATAACGTTGGTTTTCTCGTTTGAATTGTTTTACATGAGATCTTATCAGGAACTTTTACAGCTGAATATTTGGTACGGGTTTTGCGGACTGTTGAAGGTTGTAAATTGACCTACAGATGCTTACATCTACGTCTTATAGTTTCTGGTAGATATTTGTCCTATTGGCAATCATGCCAATTCTTCTTATTTTTATAAAGTCTGCCCTTTTCGATTTTAATATTTGATTTGCACGGTTCTTGTTTTTTTTTTCTCCTTAATAAAAAACGGGAATAAGCTTATAAAATTTAAACAATATGATAAATGCATGCTGCTCAAAATGTTTTGGGTAATGTAGGAACATGTTTTGCATTTCTTTTAAGGACGGATATACATCTTAAGTTTTTGATATACTGATAATGTAAAATTAACAACAACAAAAAAAAAAAAAATGCAAATGAATATAATTATGTGAAAAAAAAAAAAAACATTTGAGAACAAGCCAAAAAAAAAAAAAAAAAAAATGATTAAAACATACCAATTCACAATAAAGCCTCGACATAACCAAAACGTCTATCTATTGAAGGGTATACTTTGACGTATTGTGGCATTTTTTGTGATCCGAGTACTTGACGGGTGATATACTGGATTTAATTCCGAATCACAATCTGTGTGCTGTTATTTAGACAGACCCGTACTTAACCGACTCCTTAATGCCGAATACTAAGTGGAGAAGAGACAAATACTTATTTGCAGTACTGCGGCTTGACCCAGAGCAAGCTCGAGGCCAACAATTTAAAAGATGCTTTGCTATGATAAAAGATATTTATGAATGTGTTATTTTTAAATATTGGAAACGACATAATAATTGAAGACAGTTGCTTAAATACTGTAAATATAATTAACATATTTGTTTGTTTTTTTGTTTTTTTTTTCTCTCGAATAAGTTATAACCGTTTAGAGTCTTTTTCTCAAGCGTGAAAAACGAAAAACTAATAAAAGTAAGATACTAATTGATTTATTCAAGTTGTATCTTACCTCTTACTACAGTGTAATATTTCCAACCATTTTCCGGAACTCCCTCGCCGGGATCAGTAAAATCCACGCCAAAATGTCTACACTCACGGGATAAGAAATTGTAGAAAAAAGACATACACAAGACATTATCCAGGCATGATTTTAAACATCTTATTTGTTTCTGTCCGAGCTGAACGTTTATCGGCGCCACGCTGTTAACGGTAATGTTAACAAAATCTGCTTTCGCCTTCGCGCTGGCGTATGTCACTCGTCTTCCATTGCTTGTAACTATAAAGGTTACAATGAAGAATAAAACATACAATAATAATAACAAATATCTTATCATTTTCATTTATATTTCAGCTATAAAATTTAATTTTAATTCACAATTCTTGCAAATAATCGTTTACTATAATTGTAACTTTTGATAGGAAGAAAACATCAAGATTTCTTTTTCTTCGTGTACATACGAATTTAACGTCTTCCGTCTGATCGGACGTGACTGACTGACAATTTTTTTTTTAATTCGTAATTCTTCCAAATAGTCGTTTACTATACTTGTAACTTTTTATAGAAAGAAAGCATATCAAGATCCATTTTTCCTCGTGTACATTGAAATACTGCGCACAGTAAAAATAATCTTACTTCCGGATTTTTCGTTTTACTTCGTGTATGTACGTCACATTTGAACAAAACTCTCCGACTAAATATGGTAATTTCCAGACGTACTATCGCTTGATATCAAATTCCGTAATTGATATTAGAATTAACACATGGATGCAAAGTTGAAAGTTATGTTTTCCAATTGAGGTATTGATTCATACATTTTAATTTACTGTTCAAATAATGATTGGTTGAATTTTAACTATTGATAAAGCATTAATGTTTTGTGTTACAACATTTACCATAGGTTATTATGGTAGACAATAGGTGTCACAGGAAATTGTTCTTTTGTAAGGTGTTGTGATGCAAATGCAAATGTTCTGGTTATTAGAAAAATTGAATTTAACAGTAGATGCTAAATTCTTTTAAAGTTTCATGACGTCGTGGGGTCAAATTCCTACACAGGCGAAAGGATTGCAAGAAGTAAATTAAGGCTCTTATGGTGTCTTCTGGCTATTCCTACATTTTATATTTTACTATTTTGGCTATTCCTACATGGGAGATTATGGGAAGAACAATAGATGTTGGTATTGCAAAATATATTGTTTTAGTCATTAGTGTCTAATTAGGTCACAGGTAACTTTACCTGTAGAAATTAAATAAATATGATTATTTATATGAAATTTATGTAAAAATGGTTGTCTTTTGTTTGTTTGAAAACATGTATCAAGTGTTAAGACGTTACGCGCGATGTTCGTGCCTATAAGCGTAACAGACGTTATCGCTAAAATCGGACGTTTTTATGGTTCAGACGTTACAAAATACTTCTAGAAAAGTAACGTTTACAACAATTGTACTATAATGATATGTATTCCCAATACAATAAATATGATAACTTTTAGCAAACCATTTGACCTCTTTTAAATGATTCATTTCAATCTAATTCTAATACAGATAAAACGAGAGCTGTGGTCACGATCACCTCCCCTTTCCCCCCTCCAATTAGGATTATTTCAAGAAAAAATTGTCAGACTACATTATTATTTTTATGCACATCCTATACACACAGTATACTTCACTAATGTAAAGTTTCAATGAAATCCAATAAACATTTTAGAATAAGTTGCACTTACATAACAAGACTATATAATACCCTATATATTGTAATATTTAGCGAAGCGATCTATCTCCTGCATGCCCATCTTTAACAAGTGTACTACAACTACATCACGTTGTGTCAAGTTCATTAATATTCGTCAAGTAATTTATAAGGATAACCACTAACAAGGAAAATGGACAGACAGAAGGACAGGGTGGTTCCTGTATAACCCGAAACTTTTTGTTGGGGATATAACTATAGAAGAAAGAAGTTTTAAACAATAACTTTATTGTGCTCCTTCCATTTCATCCAATACTGATAAAATGTCAAGATGTGTAGTTTCCGGAAGAGTAACAGTTCCACGCGTCGAGCATTGAAGAGTTGGTGAAATGTAAATAACAGATGCAATGGAAATGATGGAATGTTTCTTATCCAATAGTTTATACGACAACAGTTTTTGTTTGGTCAAAGTATAAACCACGAACAACTTTGGTTCCCTTTACGTAAGTTACGCCCCAATCATCAGTGATGTCCTTTTAAGAGTTTCGGGACAAGCATATGCTTTAAAAGGTAATAATTTGAATCTGCTTCATCAGTGTATACTGCCAGTAGTGTGCCAAGCGTAATCAGGTCTTCCATTTCGTAATTTTCCGTGGATTCTTCTGGACCCGAATGGCGGGTTCGGTTGTTCTCGACAACTATC
Source organism: Mytilus coruscus (assembly GCA_017311375.1). Taxonomy (NCBI): domain Eukaryota; kingdom Metazoa; phylum Mollusca; class Bivalvia; order Mytilida; family Mytilidae; genus Mytilus; species Mytilus coruscus. Next base: position 20,241,118 of record CM029607.1, read on the forward strand.
GGTATGGTCGCCTTACTCCCAATGGAATTATTCATGCAGTCTTTGTAAGTACCAACCAAACAGTTTTCACAAGAATAACATGACAGGTACCTAACTGTCAAATTAGCATCGTCCAAAGAAGAAAAACCTGATGAAGATTTCTAATACCAGGAACGGGTTTAAAAGATATTGTGTCACGATCTATACTCTCGACATATCTAAATATTCGGCGCTTACATTACAATGACTTAGTGTCCTTCAAATGTTCCTCGCAATATTTAAAAATCGTCCGCAGATTGTATTATTTCCTTCCCGCGAAAAACAGCCATGTCTACTTGATTCTTTAAAAAGCCACCGGCTGCGTCCTGAGGTCCCTTTGCGTGCGAAGTTTCGAAATAATTTTGAATGAAAAGTTCATATCCGTGTTTGGAACAAATGTCGGTAAACATTCCAAAACAATTTCGTGACTTATACTGAACCGGACAACCGTCAGTAAAGTCATGAATAACTTTTACATCATATTGAATCGAATCTAAATACTCCTTGACATGGGTTTGAACTTTTTTGGTAAAAAATTGGTCATGTTTCTCATCCGGGCTTATTACAAAAAATTGCTCAGTAATAATACATGGAATATCCGGCAAACTTTCTACTCCGTCTACCTCCAAAATTGCATGTCGATAAATTACGGACACATGAATAGATACCTCGGTGCGCTGAAAATAAGTTTGTTGAAGTTCAAACTTTTCTTTGCAACCGTAGTTTTCGGAATAGTCATGAATTATAATACAGTGATTTGGTAACAAGTTTTCTTTCAAACATTTAAGTTGTGCATTTTGCCACTGTGCACGGAACTGATGTCCAGCAAATTTGTCTAAAAGTTCTCTAAAGTAATTAAACATTTCACCCGGTTTAGTGCATTTTCTGACAAGTGTAAGTTTTTCTTTGAATTCAAAGGGATATATTCGTACCGTTCCCAAGATACATTGGGAGCATCATCCGAAACATTCAACTCTTCGTCCGTAAATTTTAATAACGAAAGTCCACATTTACTACATTCACGATCTAAACACGCCTTCGAGTAAGAATTATTAACTTGATCCTTATCACATAGAGTAGCAACGGCGATATCAGTCAGGTGTTCATAAATAGGGTATACGTTTTGCTCGAAATCTAAAATGTTCGGAATCGTGTATTTTTTTCTAAACTCCATTGTTTTTGAAAACAAAGATCTGGCTTCTATGTGGTAGCGGCAACAGCAAGTAACATGATCCTTTGGTCTTGCTGACCGAACAAAATACGGCTTTAATCTCTCAAATGTTCTTTGGTTCATTTTTATGTTTGGATTATTTATACAAAAGTCATTGAACACTTCAGTTTCAGATTTATCAAGTATATATATAGGATGTTTTAAAAATTGTTTGGGGCCAATACGGATACGCTTCGTGTCATTTTGTTTCAGACGGACGGGATGTATTAGGATCTGCCTAAAAAATTGTACGCGATTTTCTTTACATCGTCATTAATAGCATCTGTTCTCGTTTTCTCTCAATATATGTCCAACATGACTTTTCAGAAGTAAATATTTGGGTGCGTACTCTTTTCCTTTCGATATCCGTTTAAGGGGTAGTCCCAACTTTCTTGAAAGCAAAGTTTTCTTTCGTTCTTTAGTTATGTTTTTACCACTTGTGCTTGCTACGATTACACTTAAGGCAGTTCTTGCCGAATCAGATCTTGAAAATTTTGCCTGGTCGACTATCTCTTTAAGATCATTTAGAACAGCATTGCCAAGTTGAATGTCCGTTTTTCTTCTATATCACAACAAACTTTAATTTTCAAGCGATTGAACAGTTGGGGATTGTTTATTGTCTAAATACGTGGCCATTACTGCTTCTCTTTTCTTCGGTGTTGTAGGGAGTGCTCTCTTCATTGCCTTTACAGCCCTCCTTTTCTCCATCTTATCCGAAAACGTGTTTTTAATGTCATTTATAGTGTTAATAGCGGAATCTTTATTTTGAGTTTTCCTATATTTTCTTTTCCGTTCAGTTTCATAAAGTCGTTTATCAGCTTTTATCTTTCTTTCTTTTCTTTTTCTCTTGGCCGCGGAAGTTTCGGAATAACCACAATTGTGACATTTTTGTTTTAATGCATTTATTCTGTCTTTTTTCTTCATTTCGTAGTTTTGTTTACCCCTTTCTCTGTTTTTCTGTGCCTTTTTCTCCTTCCACATTTCAAATCTCAAAGCAAACGTGCTTTTGTTAACTGCAAATTAAAATCATTACCAAAAATTTACGATTGAGTTTTGAAAAATGGAACGCGTGTTTAAAAGAAGCCTCTTTAGTGCTAAAAGATAGAAACGCATAAAAGATATGCTCGAACTATTACGCACCCAAGTTTTACTTGTTTTAAAAACTTTGAAAGTTTTGCACCCAAGTTAAAATTTGCGGGCAAAATAAAACATGCAATCTGTTCTGCGTCGAGGGCAACACTTATTAATATCACGGAATAAAAAGGATCGGAAAAATCATTAACATATAGATAAATCAAATCGTAGCTTAAAAAGTCTCTCTCTATATATTTATAGTTTAAAAATGCATGCACCGACTAAGTTGTGCGCTTGTTCAATGGGTTTTCATGGAGCCGCGTTTTTTTGTTGTTTTCACAATTCGAAACGACGTCAGGTTGCCGCCGTTATAAATTTAATGCGTGTGACATCTTTTTCACCATTTTTCAAACATTTTTTTTTTTCGGAAAGTACGAATGCTATGGAGATCAATATAGATATTTTGGAAAGACTAGAAAAATAACATGTCTATATTAGAATGCCATTGTCGACAATCAAGTGCAAAACGAAACATAGTTAACTTTAATTACGACTGTACGCAACGTATTTGCAAAAATGAACGTGACATTTTTCACCAAATTAAAAAATTTAGCATCTTTTTGTTTTTGTGTTTAAACGGTTTTGCTTTTGAAATTAATTAATTACAGAAAAACAACATTAAACTAGCTTTATCATTTTCTCACCTGATGACATCATTTATCCGTATTTTTGGACTGTTTTCGATGAATTAGTTTGGAAATGGAGATAGGACACAATGCAACTTTGCCGATTTGCCTGGCGAAACAGAATATGACGTCAGTAGCCGCCATACAAATACGTCATAATGGGTTGCCATTTCATGGCGGTTCGCGGCAAAAAAAAAAAAAAAAAAAATAAGAAAATCGGCAGAAAAAGAAGGCGCAAAAGAAGGTTTATACTTCAGTTTTCATCGTCAAATGTTACCCGGGACAACCTATTTTTTTTTAAAAACCCAGAATTAAATGCTTATCAACTCGAACAAATATGCGTTTTATATTGTTTTAATGGAGATAAATGAACAAGGACGTTTATATCCAGCAAATTGATATCTTTTTTCTAATTAAAATACGTGTTCTCTGCACCTACAGCGCAGTTTTACTCACGAAACATGCATAAAACGTAAAAGGTACGAACATCGCGCATTTAGTAGTCTGGAAAATAAAATCATTTAAAAGAAAAAGTAGTAAAAGCATTTAAAAGTCTGGAAAAGAAATTATTTAAAGAAAAGGTAGTTAAAGCATTTAATAGTAACCTACACTTTCAACTTTAGCTTCAAAGATTTAATTAATTTCATTATTTGAAAAAATATGATTTTTAAACAAAAACAGAAGGTACTAGAACAAGAAATCATTTAGAAAGTTGGCATAGTAAACTGAAAAGTTAGTCAATGCACCTCACCCAAACATCTTCAGCATAATCAAGTTCTTAAGACAAGAAGAAGCCTTCCATGCTCTCACACTTATCCAATACAGAGCCGGTGGGAAACATGTTCCAAATAAGAGAAAATACAGAGAAATAAATGACAGACTTTATGACGTCTTTACTCTAAATCCATTGGATGTTGGATGTGTACTGATTGATATTTTAGTCTTAGATGCATGATTTTTTATTAGTTGTTATTGGCTTTGAACTAGCTGTCAGTAACTGCGAGTACTCTCAGATCTGTACTTAGTGTCATTTTGTTGTGGGGATGTATAAGTACCCGTCCACGTCCACTCTGTGTTTTTGTTAGATGTATTTCTATTTGTATCCATCTGATGAGTTAAACCTTTTTCAACTGATTTTATAGTTTGTTCTTATGTTGTACTGTTACACCACTGTCCCAGGTTAGGAGAGGGTTGGCGCCTTCAAACGAGTTTAACCCCGCCACATTCTGTATGTGCCTGTCCCAAGTCAGGAGCCTGTAATTCAGTGGTTGTCGTTTGTTGCTGTGTAACATATTTGTTTTTGTTCATTATTTTGTACATAAATTAGGCCGCTAGTTTTCTCGTTTGAATTGTTTTACATTTGTCATTTCGGGGCCTTTTATAGCTGACTATGCGGTGTGGGCTTTGCTCATTGTTGAAGGCCGTACGTCGACCTATAGTTGTTCATTTCTGTGTCATTTGGTCTTATTTGCAATCATACCACATCTTCTTATTTTATATTCGAACACTGAAAACAAGGTTACAGAATGATGAACTTACGCGAGTCCAGTATGGGGATGCTGCTTCTCATCTACTGCACATTGATTAAGACTTTGTTTTCTCTTGGGTGTTCAATTTAGTGCAATGTTTTACTGTGTTAGTGTCTGTTTTAATGTCCATTTAGTGCTTTGTTTCAATGAATAAGAACTACAATAATAATATATTTATATTTCAAATGATATTATTTGCTTGTATATATTAATATTTTCACCTAAATAAATTTCACTTATGAAAATGTTAAATAAAATATTGTAATAGAAACTATTCTTTTCTTTATTTTCCACAAGATTTGCCTGGATTTACCTTGGTTCATTAGTTAAGTGTTGTTACAACATAATCCTACATAATCCCATCGTTTACATAAAATTCTGGGAACACCAATATAAAATTTTACTATTTTACCTATAAAATTCAAAATGTAGGAATAGCCAGAATGAACCGCTCTTATAAAAGATCCGTAAGTTTACGCATAATTAAAATCATTCAAAGCAACATTTGTAACTTTAATAAAGCAGGTTTTGACGGCGCATGTATGTCTCTACCCTATATTTAATTAAGATTTTATATTTCTAAATTCACAGATCATTCGAAAACCTACTGAGGCAGAATGCGGTCAAGTAATATTTTTTCTCCTCATTTATTTTAGGAATAGAGAAATATAGAAGTTACGATTGATTGATCGATCGCTATTTGATTATTGTCTAGTGGTAAATATTTCAGTCAAATTAATGACAAGTACAAATCAACCAATTAATTAATTTTGAAGGACGGGAAAAGTTGAGCTCCCAATGGAGAAAGAAGGGAATATTAAATAGGAAATAATTATTATCTTGCAATAAACTCATTGAAGATACCAGATTAAAATGGTATACGCCAGACGCGCGTTTCATCTATAAAAGACTCACCAGTGACGCTCGAATAAAAAAAGGTTTAAAGGCTATATAAATTACAAGTTGAAGAGCATTGAGGACCCAAATTTCCGAAGG